>APFE030783391.1:129089-186053 GCA_000404065.3 Pinus taeda
AACAGGAAATTGAAACCTAGGGAGACCAAGATTAGGCTGTTTGGACCTCCCTTTAGGTGAAAACTTTACAAAAATCGAATAATTCTTCAAAATTTGGAATGCAGTAGATGATCTTTGAGTAGCATTCTCTCATGGCCTCTTTTTGGTGACTGTTAGCAAATATGGAGCATTGCAGCATGCAAAGTATGACATATTTGGCCTGTAAAAATGTCAATCATGAAATATGAGTAACCTGCTGCAGTAGGAGGCTAACAGGGATGACATTTTGAGGAATTTTGTACTTCATTATTCTAAAAAAAAGATAAATCCAAAAACGCAGAAAAGACTCATTGCATCAATGAAGTATTCAACCACTTAGTTTGAGATGAGTTATCAACTATAAAGGCTTTTTAGAAACATTCATCTACACCATGAGTCACTAAACTAGTAATAAAATGGCAAGAAGAGTAATGGCACTGATTAGTCTATTTGGAAATTTAAAAACTAGTGAAACAGTAAATAAAATATACTCTACACTACTGAATTCAACTTCTAACTACTGATAAAAATAGAAAGAAATTAAGTAAAGAGAAAGTTATTCTATACTGAAAGAAGCTATTCTACATTAGTAAGAAATTGATAAAGACTGCATTATAAACAAAGTAAGTAAACGGTTATGAACACTATGGAAGAAATGATGAATTGATAGTTTAACTATAAAAGAAAAGACAAAATGAAATGAAATCTTAGTGAGCGCAGGGGTTGTTTGTAACTGCTTAGGTTATGCGTACTTAATCAAAACTCCAAGAAACGCTTTCAGATATCCATAAAACACACGGTATTTATATTAAGAACAGAGAATGAGGTTTTCAAAATTACAGAATAGTAGTCTAAGCTTAATACATGAGGAAATTCGAACTGGTTCTACGTTCTTTACACAGGTATTTATAGAAAAATTATACAACTCTTTATGGAGAAAAATAAGCTACAACCAAGAACACGTAGCAGATAGGCACATGGAATTGTCTTCCTTGGCTACTAGAGACATAAATCTAAGGTGACAGTTGTTGGAGTCTATGGGTTCAAGAAGTTGTTTTGGATCCCATCACTATGAAATGTGTACAAAACAACATCCTGTTTGCCTATGGTCTCTATGTTTGACTTCTTCTTTGACTGGAGTCTTGTACCATCTTCCTTATCGACCTAGGCTAGGTGAATAGGACATGATCCATGTCATGATGTTTTACAAGCTTCCCTTGTAGCTATTTTCTCCTTCTGACACTGGGAACCTGTTAAAGCATGGAAGTAGCTGTGGAACAACCAATTAGCTGCAGACTAGACTACGTTCCGTAGATAAAAGAAAAAAAGTTATTCAAACAACAAAACATAAAATCATAAAATGTAAATCTCTAAAATGTTCTCCTTAAGGCATTGCATACTGGTTATTGATGATAGGGATGCATTTTCTTCATGGAGAAACAAAGAAAAGGGAGGAGAAGAGTTGTTAAGGAAAGGACGGTTTTGAGGCTCAACAATGCCCACAAAACAGAGTACATGATTAAATTCCAATTTCATTTATGAACCCCTATCATTCTTTGAAGCATTCGCTTCAGGACTTTGTTCATGGCCTCAACATGTCCATTCGCTTGTGGATAATATGGAGTAGAACTATCATGCGAAAGTCCTAACTTGGAAGTTAACTCACTCATCATGTGATTCCGAAAATATGACCCATGATCTGTAACTATAACCTGTGGTACAGCAAATCGGGCAACCACATGGTTGAAAAAGAAAAGTGCAGTTGTCTCGCCACTGTTATTTAATGTTGGCATTGCCTCAGTCCATTTTGTCAAATAGTCAATCAAAACTATTATGTACCCATGCCCCTCGGTCGAGGTGGGGTTACATGTCATGAAGTCAATGCCCCATTTGGTGAATGGTTCAATAGTGACGACACGATGCAATGGTACAGGTGGTAATCTAGCTTTATGGTCGTAGATCTACTATGCATGACAACTTCCGATGATAATAATGCAATCTTTGAAAATGGTAGGCTAGAAGTAACCAGCACGAAGAATTCTCTGTGCGCTAACATAAATAGATAAGTGTCCACCACAAGCACCTGAATCGAAATCATTCAAAACTTTCTCAGCTTCCTTAGGAGTGAGGCACCTTCATAAAATTGTATCGATACCACGATGGTAAAGGGTGTCGCCAATGATCAGATAATCTTTGGCTTGGTATCGGATATGTCGTTGTTACGAGTGAGAGGTATCAGGCCAGAAAGTTTGGGTCTAGAGATAAATCAGTATATTTCCATAACATGGGTTAGATGACGAAATCAGGAATAGAGACTCATCTAGAATTGATGGTTCTGATGTTGAATCAATGGTATCTGAGGGAAGGTCGCAATGAAGCTCGGCGAAAACTAGAGATTTCTTTGATTTGGATTTGATGAATTCCAAATCAAATTCCTGCAAAATTTCAATCCTTTTTGAGTATTTTTCCCCCAACAATTGACGTGACAAAATATATGTCATAGGGTTGCAATATCAAATGATAGTGGTCTTTTGGAGTAGGATATAGTGGCAAAATCTCTATATAGCTTCAACAATAGCCAGAGCTAAGTTTTCAACATGAGAGTACTTAAATTATGTATCATTGAGATCTCATCTCAAATAATATATCAAATGTTCAATACTATCTTCCTCTTGGACTAAAACCATTCCAATGGTTGTATCTGCACTACCGAGATACAGGAAGTAGTCATTTTGATAATTCAGGGAATACATTAATGATGCTCTAATAAAGGTATCTTTAAGAGCATCAAATGAAACTTGTGCTACCTGATCCCAATGGAAGGGTATCCCCTATTTCAATAGACGAGTAAATCCTTTAGCCATTTCAGCATAATTGGGAATGAACCTCCTTAGAAAGTTAGACTTCCCTTGGGGTCTCTATAACTGAGGTAGTTTTGAAGGTGGAGAAAAGTCAAGAATTGCCTGAACCATAAGTGGTTCGAGTTGAATTCCTTCCTTAGACACTATGAATCCAAGAAAACAACCAGAACCAATATAAAACACACATTTGTGTGGTTTGAGTCATATTTTGTAGTGTCAACACTGTAAAATCATAGCTCTCAATTGTTACAGGTGATTAGTCCACTTTCGTGAATGAGCAAGTAAATTGTCAAGGTATGGTTGAACAATATGTTTGATGTCATGGAAGGAATAATTCATCGCACTCTAAAAAGTTGGCCCTGCGTTCTTCAAACCAAAAGGGAGTTTCCTGTAAGAGAATGTGCCCCATGGATAAATAAAAATAGTTTTAGATTGGTCCTCTGGGTGGATATTGATATGATTATAGCCAGAAAAACCACCCATGAATGAGAATATTTCACATTTGGCACATTCATCAATAATATGGCCGATAAAGGGAGTGGGATAATTTTCTTTTGGACAAGCGAGATTAACATCCCTATAATTGACACACACTCATATTGTCCCTTGTTTCTTCATGATAGGAGCAATATTGGGAACCCAATCAATAAGAGGAATAGGGTAAATGAAACCAGCATGCAAAAGTTTTTCAACTTCTGTTTTAATGGTAGCAGCCTTCTTTGGATGAACAGGACGGAGGTGCTGTCACACTAGTTTGACATCAAGATACATTTTGATTTCATGTTCAACTATACTAGAGTCAATTCCTAGCATCTCCTCATATGACCATGCAAATATATCTCAGAATTCAAGAAAGAGAGCACAGTAAATATCAAGTTCCGATGGAGAGAATATTTACCAACATGAATGTTTTCTACAATGTTAGGCTTGGTCAAAATATTGATAGAAATTGTTTCTTCAATATTTGACAAGTTTTGCTCAGAATCTATTGTATCTATGAAAACAAAATTTGAAATAAAATCAACAACTGTATGGTGATTAAGTTCATTTGAATAATCTTCTATGTGATCTAGAAGATGGGAACGATGATGATAATATTCCCATGGTTCTTCTTCTGTCGTAATTGATTAGATGATTCCTTCATCAATGGAAAATATACATGGAAAGGGATTGGAGGAAGTACCATATTCTAAAGAATGATCTACGCATACAATTGGTGAACATGGATTTGGGTTCATCGCACAAAGCCAAAAAAATTGATTGCTATGCAAGCTCAATAGGGCTTAGCGGCATGATTTCATTATTACTATCAACTTCTAAACTATTGGTAATCTTCCTTAAGTTAGATGAAGTGGAAGATATCATGTTACAAGTCTCAACTTTTGCCACTTCCACCAAGTTTGATGGTGGTGGGAGTGAAAAAGTACCCATTAGGGAAGGATCCTTGAAGAGAAATACACCAATGTTTTGAAGAGATATCGAGGGTCTGTGTACAAACAAAATTCTTCTAGTAGCTTGTTAAGTAGAGATGAAGAAGGCGAGTTGGTCGATAACTATGATTCCACACTTATGGGGGAATGCAATCATACGATAATACGTAGAAACCACAGTAACCATAGCATAAACCCATAGTCTTCCTAGCAAAATGTTGTAGTCAAGGGGTCCATCAACAACCTCAACTTCAACAGTTACTTTTTTGCATCCTAGTTTGAATTGTAGATTACTCAATATTCTACAAGGGATATATGTCCAACCGTCAAAAGCTTTTAACGTTGTTGGTGAACGTCACAAAGGAGGTGAGCCAAGTGTTTTCCAGCAATTCATAGACATAATAAAAGTAGATGCCCCCCGTAAACAATGGTTTGATGAATAAGTTTATTCAAGGCATTTACTTGAATCAGGAATTCCAATTGTGTTGGTAACTGTAGTGTATAACATGCATGGTTGAAAACCACAAGATTAGAATTAGTTGGATCGATTCCACCAATTATTGACAACAAAGCTTGCTTTTGGGAGGGACAATTTTGAAGCACCTCGAGCATCAACATAGCAGAAGGTCACTTAGCCAAATATTCTACTATGTTATAGTTTTGTAAAACTCGAGCTTGACGGTTAAATGTTGATTTATGTACAACTCCCTTAGGCAATTTTATTGTTAACTCAAGTGCAATAGGTGGTGGAATAGGATCAGATGAAGTCGAAGTTAAAGAATGAGATTGATCAGCCTAGTTATTTGACAATGACGGTTGATTTCCATAATTATTACTTCATGTGGACACCAAAACTTCAATTTTAGGCTTAGAGGCAGATAACATAAGCGCTTGGGAAATGGAAGCATGGTCTATGGCAACCATATTTGTCTCCAAATTTTGAAAAGGATCAGTCAATACTGTGGATGTATTAGAAGTCTCCAGAAGCTTTGAGACTTTAGAGCAGTGAGGATAATCTCACATAAAATGCTCATCTTTACAGATCAAACTTGGGTAATGAGGTTTCCTAGCTGAAGGAGTGGAAACAAATGATTTCTCTTGAGGGGAATTATTTTTTTTCTTCTTGTTTTTCCCCTTCATCTTGCTTCCTAGTTTCTTTTCATTCTTGCCCTTGTTATATGACATGGCATTGATTTTGGAAGCAAGAGTGGTATCAGGTGCATTTGTAGTTTGATGGGAAATGGAAAGTGCTTTACAATATGGTTTACGTGCCATTTGTGTGCTTGAAGAACCAATCACACCATCACTGGCATGAGAGTCCTTACTTGATGGTGGTGGGGGAACAATGAAAGCTATTCAGGGTGCATTTGGGATCTTGTCAGAAAGTGTGCCATACTGTGAATAAATCATGTCGAAATATTGGGCATGAAAAATTACTCGCTCTTCTGTGACAAATCCACGTTTCACCACATCCTTGGTGATGTATGGCAGCAAGGATTTTATAAACTACTCAACTAAGAGCTAATCAAGAACATAAGTTTTAACCATTCAACGATGACAATGCCACTCATAATTTGATTAGAGATATGAGTAGCAGTAGTCTGCTTAAAGTTGGTTAATAGTTCCACTCCAGTTTCATATTGTATGGGTAACTGGAAGTGGGTTAAAAACATGGTAACTAAGGTAGCAAAGTTATCAAAATAAGATCGTGGTAACTCAATGTACCACTTCGCAGCTGGACTAGTAAGCATTCTCTAGAAAATATGTAGTCTAACTAAATCATGATTCAAGGAGTTTTATGAACACCATAAATGAAAATTCATGACATGGTTGGATGGATCTTCTCCAGGGTTTCCATTGAATTTCGGAATATCTTAAGGTAATTTATGAGGAATCATTGGCCACCAAGGTGGACAAATAATTAGGTCATTAGTGAGCTGGTTTAGATATGGTAATTGAAGTGTTGCAATGAAAGGCAACTTTCTATTGAGGTCAAGTTGAGCATATCCAAGGTAAGATGGAATTTCCTCGGTAATAGGCCTTTGCATACCAACATAAGGCATTTGTTGTTGGTAATCTTGATAAGGGTAAGTTTGTTGAGAAAATCCAATGTGAGGTTGTTTTTGAGCACCATGATACATTTTATCTTGTCCAAACCTAGCATAGACTTGTTGAGCAAGACCTGGATTTTTTTTTTTACCAAACCCAGCATTAGCTTGTTGACCAAGTCTAGGTTGAGGTTGGTATTGTTAGAATTTTTGTTGTTGATATTGGGGCTGTCAAGGTTTTTGAAGCAATTGTTATTGTTGTTGATACAACGGTTGTTGATTCAACAGTTGTTGCCCACCAATGTAATATTTACCAAGTTGTGAATACACTGAACCAATGTAAGTTTGAGTCATTCTAGTAAAAGGTAAAATAGCCTGAGGTTGATGGATTCCAGGCACAAGTGGTTGTTGTAAAGCTACCTGAGAAGGCTGAATCTGTATATCTGAAACTTTGGGGTGTGGGGTTGAAGGGCCAGCTTGCACAAGTTAAGATACACCAATCTGAGCTTTTGATTGTGGTAAAGTTGTAGCAATAGGTGTTGTAGGTATGGAAGAGATATATTTCATAGGTTGTGATGGATACACAAGCCTAGATTGAACGAGCATTGTTGGCAGCCACTGACAGACAATCATTCTAGGATAACCTAAATATGATGACATATCGACATATGGTTGCCCCCCAAAAAATGGAGGATAAGGAGAATGAGAATGTTGTTCTTCATATGGGGGTAGTCCAATGTAAAGCGGATACATAGGATGGTAACCAGATGAACCAGCTTGATATGAACTTCATGTGTCTAGTTGTTTGGTATCCATTAATGAAGAACTAGATAAAATTCCAATAGAGGAAATTGGTGAAAAATAAGGGCTAGAAGAAACACCTGAGTGGGTTCCAGATAAATATTGGTAACCTGATGGGATGGACAAAACACCATACAAGTGTGGCTCAGGTGTCATAGTAAACATTGAATAGGTTGCAACAGAATATTCTGTCGTAGCTGTAACAGATGGTATAGTCTAGGATGTTGACTCTACCATAGTCAAATGTCCAAATAAATTTCCTAATGAATCAATGGGTGTTTGAAAGTAATCAAGATCAAAAGGAGTAGTAAAATTAGGAGTATGAGGATACAGATAAAGTCCAGTTTCAAAATGGAATGGAGTTCTGGGTGATTCTACCTGAAGTGCCTCTTCTATTGAAATCAAACCAGGTGGAAGAATTTCACTGTCAGGTTCGTAGTAGATGTCTGGTATTTGTTCCTGAGATAAAGAGGAAGTATCGATAGTTACGGATGTTTGAGGATGTATCGGTCGATATTTTTCTAGTCTGGTAACAATTTTTGATTGTTCAACCTCCAGATCCAAGTGTTTCGATAAAAGAAAAAGTTCAGATTGGGATTCTTGAACAAATTCTAGTTCATAAGTAACTTTTGATTGAACAATGATAGGTTCAGGATCGAATTCTAGTTGAACAAATTCAGGTTCAAAAGTAATTTCTTGTTGAACAACTTCAGGTTGAGAATCGACCTGTTGTTGAATAACTTGGGTTACCATTTCACTGGATTCAGTTCTAATTCCTCAGGTAATTGTGGAGATTCCACTTCAGTAACTGATATACCAATAACTGTAGGAGTAATTGGGGTCATAGTACTTACTAGCATAGGTGTTTCTGGTAATTCAGTTGAAGAACTAGAAGCTTGTGAAGTACTAGATCTAGTCAAACGAGATCACTTTGATAGAATAGGTGTAGCTTCAGGCAGTAAAGGTGGTTTACACCCTGCTCTCCGTGAACGATGGGGTAAGTGTTGATTTTCCTCCACAGTTGGTGATTGATTTTATTACAAGAAAAGAAATAAACAAAAAGGGGTAAGCTAGGCAAAAAGGTTTACCAAGCAACTGCGAACTGCAGAGTACCTCCCAGCGAATTGAGAAGTACGGGCAGGAAATCTCCCTAAATACTGTGTTCGGTGTATCATAGTGTACATGGCAGCTGACTGAGTTACCTAAGGATGGATAGGAACCTATTGTTGTCCTCCCATATATACCAGAAAGTACATGAGGTCCAATCCATATTAGCACTATCTAATGCGAAAAACCGCATAGTGAGAGCATTCCTTTATACTTGATGTACTGTAACACCGCCCTATATACCCAAAGGTTTGTGGATGAGCTACGATATAATCACGTATGTGGAATGAGGTATCACACTCGGAATGTATTGCAAAAAAATTAGTGACAACTGCTATGTTTTATGATGCCGGAACATGTCTCTAGCCTAGAACCTCTAAATGTTTTGCGTTAGGTGACAATGCTCCATTAGGTTAATTGATGCTAATTTTAAGTTGATCTTGATTAATAATTTTCCTTCAAGGTTCACCACATGATGTATTTGAAATTCGTAGAATGCAACTAATATGATAAGCATTCTTTTGATTCAATTTTAACAATGGAAACCTTAGCTAGTACAGATAGAGAAATCAGATTCTTTTAATCAAAGAACAAAGAACACATTTAATGAAATTTCGCTAAAATATTCCTATGAGCACACACAAACTCTTTCAATGCACTATGCAGGTTTTTCTTTTCAATTCCCTTAATGTTGAAATGAACAAAAGGAAACTAATGCACATACAATCAGCCAATCCTTTTGAAAGAATGATGACTTTACGAGAGTTCCTTTTTGAAAGAAATGAAGACTTTTACGACACTTTATTTTGAACAAAGATTAATCAATTATAAACGAACTTTGACAATGAATTGATAGTGATAAATAAATCGCTTAAGAAACACTAAAAAATCAAGGCCAAAGTAGGGCTAGCAGAGGAAACACAAATTTATTTCAGAGACACAAGCATCATTGATCTTTTAGCAAGAATAAAAAAAAAAGGAAATTTGGGGGAAATCAAGTCAAATGAGGGATTTTTGACCTAAGGAGGAGCAGCATAGCCATGAATGGGAGACAGTGCACTTCATAGCATTTTCCTCAATCCAAGGGTGCTCTGCAATAGTCTTTCTCTTGACCAAACCTGTACTGGTACTAGAGAGGCCATCCTAGGGGCTTGAAAGCACAAATTTTACCAAAAAACACTTCAAAAAGGTTGAAACAAGTTCAATGGAAGAAAGTAAAGTCTACTAGGGTGTACTAGGATGAGGGTAAACTACCCTAAATGATGATCATTCCCCAGCAGAGTCACCAATTTGTTATGTAGAATTTTGCATCTACGGATAAACACAATTTCCCTAGGTGGGTAGCTACACCTAAAACAACATATTTAAAGTGCTTAACCTTTTTCTATAGAATATAAATAAGACAAGAGACCTACTTCTTATGTTTCGCTTTCCCTTTGTCTCCTTTATATGGCTCTCATCACCCCTTCTTGAACTTAATCCGCTCAAAAATTACCCGCAATCATAAAAATATGACAAAAACCAATCAAAGCAAGATATATATCTACTATAAGCAAATGGAATCGAAAGTATTGACACATATAATCATCACACATAAAGACAAGAATATAGGAAAAGGTGTAAACAACTTTATTAAGTAGAAGGATGAATTACAACCATGAAGTCCAATCCATTGTCACTCTTCCAGCTTGGGTTCCAACCAACATCACATCAAAAGCATAACACTCTGGCCGCATAAAAATACTTTCTTACAATCTCAAACCTCACATAAACAATATCTCCTTACAAATTCTCAAAGTCAAGCCCCTGATCACTTAGATGAGTGATCAATTTATAGGAAAATGGAGGAGGTTTGGTCATAAATGAGAGTATTGAATGACCTTCCAAAATTAGAGTTAGTTTCCATGGAGGAAGGGATGAGAGGATAGGAGGTTACTTAAGTCATTCCCTATCCAATTTCAAGCTCATAGGAGATGATAAGTGTGGGAATCTTCTAGATTTCTCTAGAAGATAAGAATATTCCCAGAACCTTGTGATGATTTCACTCAATCTCATCCAATGCAAGTCAAAGTGGGCCCGACTGCTCTTGAAAGCACCCTGACATGGGCCTACCTACACTGAAGTGCACTTACCCCTGACCAAGACTACGTTGGTCCCTCAAGAAGGCATTTTTGGAGGGCTTCAGGTCAAGAAACTCTTAGGGAAGGAGGCATTCAAAGTGATGACCTGTCTAGGGCATGTAGCAATTGAATTAAGGTTTGATGAGCCCTAAAAGTATTGATCTGAATGATGCGAGTGTTGTGCCCAAATGGATCTATAACAAAAATTCAAACACCAAGTTACTATTCCCCTTCGATATAAAGGGAAACGGGTTGACCAATATTGAATGAAGGTGTCCTTAGTGCTAAACTGTTGAGTATGAACACTAACCGTGCTCCCCTTGAGCACAAGCTAAAGTTTACGAAGGATGTACAATGAAATACATGACTCTATTACTTGTATGACTTGTCCTATCACCAAGAACTCAAAATTATATCAATTACCCAATAATAGTGGGTTTACATATTTGAAATTATCATTACATCATTTTACCAAGCACAGTGGGGTTACAAATTATATAACCTCTCCAAAACAACTTGACTGCAATAGTCCATAGATGATAGAATCTTACAATGATTACATCGTAATATTTACATGACCTTTACATAAAATTATAGATATGAAATTTATAACCAAGACAAAACACCTCAATAAGACCATAATAGTCATGAAAGACTATACACCATATATGATATGTACCATAAGCATCTATCAGTGGCACCAAGAACAACAACCTGTACATTTCCATCATCAATTCACAAGATAATACAAAGTATCTTCAATATCATCAACCTGTGACCAGGTATCAAACATAGATATCTACTATCAACTCATCCTCTTAAAATCATCAAGGACAACTTTCTATTTTCCTTAGTAGAAAAAGCCTTACCCCATGTCAACCAAAGCATATATTTTCATGCACGCCATGTCTCCAAGAAGTAATAACCATATTTTCACAAAACCATTCACATAATGTCAGGTCCATGTGTAAGAACCATAATCATCTTCCATGACAACAACATCATCATCAAATAATCATATCAAGAACTGCATGTTCTTTCCACAACAACCCCCAACATATCAAACTATCATTACTAAAGAATTTTCTAACATCCCACATATGATTAGAATCTACCATGATTTAGCAACTCATGCATCAATAAACATATTTGAGAACCAAGCATGTCATCATAAAGTAAGATAGGGAGAAGTATCATCATTCCTTATCAATACGAGACTAAGTATGCCATGTCTTCATTAAAACTGTGGTATCACCATTCTCTTGGCCCATTTTCTTCATGCAATAAGAACTATCAATCCAACATGCAACTTAAGTAATCATTCATAAGATCCTTATCATTAATTCATCCATCATAGAGATAGAAGTATGTATCTAGCTTGTGATCAATGAGAAAATAAAACCATGAGCTCACCATCATTTGTCAAACTTTGTTAGTAGCTCATCTCCTTGATACCATAAAAATCAACAATCCTTAATAAATATGCCATGTGCAGCTTATCATGTACATGTTAAATCCAAGCACTATAGGAGTCGTCATCCATAACTGCACCATATTCACATCATGCATGACAATAACGTAAAAGTAATGAAAAACACATCAAATAATGAGGTTGTATAATCAAACTTTGTTTATCTCCTAGAATTTATGAAGATCACCATGTAACCAACATAACTTATGTACCATATGAATCATCAAAAGAATCATCCACCGATCTTATTAGTAGTATCATAACAACTATGTCGCTCAAGAAATATATAAGTATCATCCATGATTTCATCATAGGGAACTTATGAAACATAACATGATGCATCATTTCAACATTTCAACAACATAAGAATCATCACCATTGATAAGAATCATTACTACCAATGACTTCTAAATAAAACATAATGCCATCAATGCATGATTAGAAGCATAGAAAATGCTCCCCCTAAGCCTGTGCCATTGTTCATTGTTAGATTTGATGACATCAACTCATCCATCAATTAGGACATCAAAGTATCTTCATCAACCAATCATCCATCAAGCCATAAAAAAATTATAAAATCCAAAATAACTTTTAAATAGCACCAGTAGATTATAATCATCAACCATAAGAACAGGGAAGCCACACAATAATTGACTAAAGCATATCAGATCATTTTCCTGAGTATATCCCATAGTTTCCTCATTAAATAAAAATATACATGACTACTCAGATTAGAACTCACGTATACACGTGACTTGTCTTCATAGGATCCATGTACAAAAAGTAAAATACTAAAGTTTCACACATTCAACCCCTCCTGAGCATGTACTGTCTATACATGTTCATTACTGCACCAGATGCTCTATCGGTAATATAAGCAACATGAATATCAAAACAATCATGGGAATCATCATATAACATGTATTACTCCCCCCTGAGATTACACATCACTGATATTGAGGACCTGATAATCATCTTCTATTTTTCATGAGGTCAAGTACCTATCACCACTTCTACAATCATTATTATAAGTATTTATTTAAGAAGAATGGACTGCAATGGGAACCATCTTATTTTACTCTGAGACTGAATCTTTCTCATATCTATTAGAATTCCATTTTTCAAAAAAAAATTGTCTGGATTTATATATCCTGTTGCTGTGAATTTTCCATTTACTTCATTCATAACCTTACATTTGATTAATGTAAAAACAATTATATTTCCCTTGTATGCCATTTTACCTATACTTAGAATATTCTACTTTAGCCCTTAAACTAATAAAGCATCAGTTGCTACTCTAGTTTTATTAATTCTGGCTTTACCTTGTCCCAATACTTTTTTTGAAATATTAGTTCCAAGAATAATATTATCATGTTGGTTTTTCCTGAGAGACCCCATTTTACTCTTACCTTTAGTCATGTGACGAGAGCATCCACTATCTATGTACCATTCATCTTCACCTTCAAATGAGCAAAGATAAAGACCACAACTTATATGTTCTTCTTCTTCCTACTTCTTATGAGAAATGTTGGTGGATCTATATTTTTTAGGTCTTCTGACACTAATGTTCTTATCTGGTTTCTTACCATGTTGTCTGTGGTGATCCATAGACTTATTCCTACATTATTTTCTACATGCCCAATCGTGTTACAAGCATAACATCATATATGTTTTGTATTCATTCTATCGCAATAAATGGCTTTGTGACCAAACATATTGCAAGAAAAACAATATCCTTTAAAGTACCTGAAAGCTTATGATCTTTCCATGATGCAGTTATTAGCTTGAAACATTCTACCTCATCAATTGGCTGCAACGTGTCCATAATTATGACATATAGAACATTCAACAATATTGATCAGAGGAGAAAATCGATTAACACTTCTATAATTAGGAGTAAATGATTTCATTTGAATATTTACATTCCTTGCTTGTTGATGAGGTTGACTTCTTATCTCTTTGAGAATTTCAAATTTTCCATTAGAATTCCTTGCCTCAGCTTGTGAAGTAGATTCTCCTTTAATAGTTTCATGAAAACCAAGACCATATTTGATGGCAAGAGACCTTTGATTACTAAGAATACTATCCAAAATCTTACTACTATCTTGAAATCGCAAATGTTTATCGTTTTCTTCCATTTTACCTTTTAGGATGTTTACTTCAACCTGATACTGCTTCTTCATAATTTCTTCAACCTATATTCATTCCTCCATTCATTGCTTTAATTTGAGAATCTATTCTTTTAGCCCATTTTCTTGTTCTTCAAATGCTTGAAGTAGTTCTTCATTCTTCTTATCTAATATTTCAAGATATTCTCTTAGAGAGACCACCTCAGCTTTAAGACCTTCACAATATTGATTAGTCACCATACCAACATGATCCTTATTATCATAAACATACAATTTATCTTTAAGATTAACAATTTTTTTCAAAATAAGATCCATTAGGGGAATTTTAAGGTCTAAAATGGGCCTCCTAAGAAAAATTTACAACCAAAATAAACTTTATAAGAACCAATAGGATTCAAGATTATGATGTCCACTATGAGGGATGATTCACCATTTTTGTAGTTAAAAGGTAAAAATATTAAAATATTAAAAAATAATAAAATAATAAAACTACCTTTTCAACTCATATTTTTAACTTATCTCACTAAGTTTTTACTCAAATTTTGAGTAGGAATACTCGTTGGATGCAAAATTTAATTCCTCATACAAGGAGTACCCATGTTGCATACTTTCGATGGACCTTGCTACACGAAAAATGAGAACTACATGAAAAAACATGATTGCAATCATGTTTTTCATGTATTTCTCATTTTTCATGTAGCACGATCCATAAAAAGTATGTAACATGGGTATTCCTTGGATGAGGAATCAAATTATGCATCCAAAGAGTGTTGTCGCTCAAAATTTTAGTAAACCCATAGGAAGATAAGTTGAAAATACGAGTTGGGAAAATAGATTTTAATTTTTTCCCTCTAAAATTTGATGATGTAATCCAATCTTATTTTATTATTTCCATTATTATTTTATAATTCCTTCAAAGGCCCATTTTAGACCTCAAAATTTCCCTGATGAATTTTTTTTCTAAGATAAAAAATTTCTTCTAACCTATCTACTTTTGAATCAACAACTCCATCTATCATTTTGGGCACATTGTTAGATATAGGATTACCTGAGGAATCTTCCTTTGGGACTTCTTCATGTATTGCTAGTAGCTTATAACACACTTGCTTCGCAATAGTAAAATGCATAACCTTATTCAATATTGAATCAAATATGCTACAAATGATGTTACTCAAAGCCTTACTATTCTTTTGCAGTAATGGAGGAAACTTGCTGTAACAAACGCACACTAGATGACATAAATCAATATTCATTATATTATACTTCATCTTTTCTTTCCATTATTGATAATTATCTTTGCTTAGCATAGGCATGTTTGTGTTGTCAATTGATTTTATCTTGCCTCGATCTTGCTACTTCTAGAGGCATCATTTTTAAATATGTTTTCTCTTTAGGGTGCTTACTTTCACTTTTACCCATAAGTGTGAGCTCACTGGTTTCACTATCATCGTCACTATCATTGTTGCATAGACAAGAAAACGGATCACATTTTGAAGAAATATCCATACATGATGATTCTTTGTTTTCTTCATTGTTGATCAATAGAAAGTGGGGTGGTCCCAAACTTGAATATTCGCTGACATCTATTACTGTCACTGTGTCTGATATATCCCTATCAAACTTTTATGAATCCCTTCTTCGAGAAATCATCCTCTTTCCCATCATCTTTACGGATATTTTTCAAGTGATCAAGCTTCTACCAAAGTACCTAGCTCTACTACCAATTGTTGGGAAAAATACCGAGAGAGCGAGGGGGTGAATCCGTATTTTCAAATAATTAAACTTTTCAGTTTCATATCCATATTTCTAGATGTGACTTTATTCAAGGCAACTCGCATATCTACGCGATTGTTATTCAAAAAACTAGCATACATCTAGTAAGCTTATTTTTTAATTAATTCAGCTTTTGTTTATCTTAAGCTAGTGTGTTAGTACTTCATTAAACATTAAAAAAATAGTAACCATGTGCAACAAGAACAAAATAAGCCACCACACATAGGCAACACACATGAACACCAGGATTTAAAGTGGAAACCCAATGTGGGAAAATCCACCTCTATTGTCATCTCTATCTTTTTTTAATATAAATAAAAACTTCTTACAATCTTTTCCTAGCATAGACTTATACTAGCATGCAGGCACCCACCTATAGAATGCTACAGCCTTTGAATGTTCTCCAGCACCCACTGAAATGGAGCACCAACTCCCTAATCTCATTACCACACCCACTGGAAGGTAGATCTAACCCCTTAATTTGATCTACCAGTGACCACTAGAAGGAAGCTTCAACTCCCTTATTGAAGGTTCCAAGCCTCAACACTTCCAGGGACCACGTTTCATAAATTTTCATATTGGATCCACCTGCTACAACACATCACAACTTGTAGGCTGTGTTTCATCAAATTTTTAGGCTGGGCCCACTCCCAACATTTAAGCACAAAACCAATCATCAAAACTGAAACTTATGACTATAACTCATCCATTGAATTAACCAATCAGCGAAACAACAGAACCAACTAATCACATAATCAACTGAATCCATTGAAACTCAACCAATCAATTAGAACCCAAAATTTAAACAATTATATCATTGTAACCATAATACTTATCTACATACTGCCCATCATAGAAACTAGATTTTGTTACTACAAACCCTGACTGGTCATATATAAAAATATATACACTACTGTACAGTAGAAAAACTACATGTGTATGTGCTTTCCATGAAGCATACCCATGTACAGATCTTAAACTACTAAATTCTGAAATTGAACAACTATCACTTTGAAATAAATATCGAATCATACTCAAATCCACTACATCATTCTAAAATCATCACATAACCTTTTCTGAACTTCAATCACAAACAAAAAGTATCTTCAACATACTTCAATCAATAAATCCTTAATCAAAGCATTGATATTTAAACCCATATCATCAAGAACACTTCATTAACAGACAACAGAAACACATCAAGGTTGATTAAACTAATCAGACATCCTTTTCATCAAAACCCTAGTTTATCTACATGTTTTCCTGAAAGAAAAACTGCATGTATACGCGCTTTTCTGAAAACAAACCCGCATGTACGTGACTTACCAGTATCAAAATCGCCTGTGTACATGCCTTGGAGGCTATAAAACCCGTGTACAGATCTGCAATTTCAAAATCAAATCTTTGATGCAACACATAACTTCAGACATGCCTAGATCTCGACATACACAAAAGAATCATGCATCAAGACACTATCAACATATATCAAATAACCTCATAATCAAGATTGTCATCTCAAATCTATTGGATCTTATCCATAATCAAATTCTCGGGTGCATACTTAGTTTTAGGTCAAGCAAAATATCAATATCCCATTACATGCATATTTTCTTCAGATCTAATTATTCATAAAATTGTCATCATTTGAACACATTCTACCACTTTGATATTCATTTCCTTATATAGCTTAGCCCTTATCCAATACCATAGGTCAAAAGCATACTCCAGCTGATGGTTTTCTTAGACAGGATCAAAACATCTGTTTTTGGGATCAATACCACAGGGAAATACCATGGTAAGGACCCTTGGTATTTATAATACCATGGTGCGGAAAATGCACGTGCCTTTTCTTCTTCATACCCACGTGTGTACATGGATTTGCTTAAATAAATCCATGTACACTTCTTGAAATTTCAACTTTTTCATTCCTCTTTCTTTGAACTGCTATGCCTTTGATCAAATTACTTGTCACATGTAGACCCATCCTGTTTACATCTTCATCAAGTAGGTTTCCATAAAAGGACAACTCATCAAGTAAGTTTCCATCAAGGACAACACATAATTCATAATGCCAACATGACTCTAGGCTTCAACCATGTTCTTAGCCCTGAATACACTTAGGCCTATCACCCTCATTGGTCGACCCTTTCAAGTTATAATAGAGGAACATTTTAAACCTAAAATTTTAACAATAGCATAAACCACCTTACATCTTCCAATATATCTAATTGTTATCATGTGGATCTGTTATCTGGGGAGCAATGGGAATGGAAATGTTAAGGCCCTTAATCATATTAGATGATTGGATACAATTTCAAGATTTCATTGGAGGGTTTAAATGTCACTTTGATTATTCAATCTTCATACTCATATCCACGTGTATTCAAACTCCTCACAACCCTGGTACTATCTAGATGGATGACCTTGTTACATTTTCCCACAATCTGCATGGTTCACTCCACCTAAATGTTTACATAACGACTTTGATCTAGTTATCTAGGATCTATATTAATCCATACTACTTTGTTCTCTTCATGTATTAAATCCTCGAGTCAACCAGATATGGTCTACACTAGATTGAGGCATATTTTAGCCAGAGACATCTAAGATGTGCTTCAAATATAGCTACCTACCCCCCTTGTAGACCCAAATTTCCCTACATTCCTTCATAACTTTGCATGCCAGATATATTTTGTTAATCTCAAGAATCTGGGTATCCATTCCCTTACCTCACTTCCACTTTGAATTAATAACTAGATATGTTTACATCCCTAATTTATTGATCAAGCTAACCAGATCCAGTGAATGGCTAAGAGAGGGAAATATTCAATAGGAAAGTTAACAACACTATCAACTAACGATACTTTTAAAAAGGAATCAGTTTCAATAATTCTTTAGGTTGGTGTGTTCTTGGTTATTATAAGGTTGAAATCTAACACCAAAATTGCCATCAAAATTTCATCCTTGAGGCCAATTCCACGATAATTAATAACGTGACATGTCCATCTTTACCTTTGTTCTCGACAATGATATATCGCTTGGTTTTGTATGCCTCCAATTCAATACATTAAACATCATTAATCACAATCTTGTGCATTCAATCTCAAACTTCCTCACACTAAGAATATAAAATCAATCATTTAATAAAACAAATGTTAATTATCAACACAATTCATTTAATTTAAATATGTACAAAATACACATTGACCTATCTCAGGTCTTTGAAATGAATGTATTTATATTATTTGGTCCATCTTTCATTATTTTTCTCTTGAATCTTTCTTGATCCCTCCACATCTCTTCTCAATCATTCCCATTTACTTATGTATATGAAAAATGAATATTTGTTGTAAAATATCCTAGTTAAACCTAAAATATTTAACTCACTCAACATATTTCTTGGAATAGAAAATTACATGAAATTGAGGAAATAACTCATTATTCCTCTTGTCAATCTTTGTTACATCATGTTTAGAAAAAAAAACTCTCAATCCTATCTTCATAACTAAATTAAATGAAATCGAATTAAGGGAACACACTCTCTTTACTAAATGTGGTAATACCTTGTAGGTCTTGTTGACTTTGAAGAGATTCTCTTGCATCAGTTTACCACAATTTATGGTGACAGTTAAATTTGATGAGCCAAGGAATTGGATGAAGAAATGAGTAAGGAAGTGTTCCTTTATTACAAGGCAAAAAGAAAACCACCCTTCCAGAAAAATGGGGATCGCAAAAAAAGAGCCACATTCAAGCAAAGGAATAAGTGGTTTAAACTTTTATTTTTCAAGAGAAAATCTTAGGAAAATAAGGAAACTCAACTACTCCATAGTGAGTCAAATTGGGTTGATTCACTAGGAAATACACCAATATTTTAGCTCATTGGGTGTTGAGGTTGTATAGGATAACACATGTATAGGGGCTTCTGTCACAAAGGAGACAAAATGAGGAGCATGCATCAATTCATGGAGATGATAAAGTGGAGGACGTGGGTAGAGGCATGCCTATGATATTTGCAACATTGGAAAACATGAAGGTTTATCATCAAGTGCATATGATATAAGTTGAAGGTAAGATAAATAATCATCCCATTTCCATTTTAATTGATTAATGAGTTAGTTCAAGTTATCTTGATACAAAATTTGTTGAATGATTTAACTTAAAGAAAACCAAGCATTGCAAGTCTATGTTACTTTAGTTACATGCGAGAGCTAAAACAAGAACAACTAAACTTGTAAAAGAATTTCAAATTAATATGAATGCATTGAACTCAATTAAATATTTAAGCATCAGACAATTGGGATTATATGATTTCATAATTGGTATGGATTAAAAAATCACGTAATACTAGACTGTTATAATAAAGAATTTACTTTCATTAATGAAGAAGGGTAACAAAGACACGGGAAAGGAATTCCAAGATCAATTTTAGTGAGGGAAATGCTAGTCATACACTTGAAGGAAATTTTTAGAAGAGGGTTCCAGGTTTATGTAACCCACATGGAGGAGGTATCCAAGGGTTAAGAAACATGCATTGAAGACCTCTAGGTAGTTAAGAAATATGAAGATGTATTTGCTGAAATACCAGGCTTACCACCTAAAATAGATATTGAATTCTCTATATATTTGGTGCCTTCACCTTCCTTGGCTTCAAAAAAACCATAAAAAATGAGCACATTGGAACTAAAAGAATTAAAAATGTATTTATAAGAACTTTTAAAAGAATGTCGACATAAACAAAAGGATGTTACACCAAGGTTATTTAATGATTTCAAGAAGCTAAACAAAACAATAGTGAAGAACAAATACCATTTTCCAAGAACTAAGGCATGTTTTATCAACTCAAGGGAGCTAAAGTGTTCTCCAAGATCAACCTCAGATAAGGGCATCACCTGGTAAGGATTAAGGAAGAATACATAAAAAATACAACATCACAAGCTTGATATGGACATTATCCATTCGTGGTAGTACCATTTGGGCTATATAACACATTAGGTGTATTAATGTGACTTACGAACGGAATTTTATAGAATTATCAAGATAAGTTTGTCATTTTATTTTTGGATGACATCGTGGTGTATTGAAAATTTGAGGAATAACATGAAAAAAACTTGAGGTTAGTTTTCCAAGTACTTAAAAAACATTAGTTGTATACCATGTTGAGTAAGTGGTAGACCAAAAAAGACCAAAGCAATCAAAGAGTAGCCAACACCCAAAAGTGTGACAAAGGTTTAGATCCTCCATGGGATCAACAAGCTACTATAGAATATGTATTATGAGATTTTAAAAAATAACACATCATCAGCTCCTTGCAAAATAAGTGTCTGAAATTTGAATGGTATCACAAATATGAAGATGTATTTAAACATTCATAATATTAAGGAGTTTAGAGTTTTGTGATCCATAATCTTGTTAAGGGAATAATTTCGGCAAAATCACATAAAAAACCATTTGTCGACGCGTTTCGAACCAACTAGTGTGGTTCATCGAAAGTTGAAGAACCAGATCTAGCTTAGCATGTTAAATAGTCTGAGCAGAGATTCCAACGGCTAATTAACGACTAATTTTGACTAAGGGACCCAAGTCAAAAATTGAATTTAATAATGTTAATATTATAATATTATTATTAATAATTTTTAATTTATTTTATGGAAAAAAGTTAAATCAGGTAAAATTATATAAAATAAATTCATGGTTAGTTTAGAATTTAATTCAATAATTTATTTTAATATTAATATTAATATTATTATATTAATAAATAATTTATTTTATGAAATTAAGTTAAATTAGGTAAAAAGATATAAAATAAATTCCTGGTAAGTCTCTCAAAAAATTAATTTATACTAATAATATATATATTTATTAATAAATTAATTTTTTGAGAGACTTACCAGGAATTTATTTTATATCTTTTTACCTAATTTAACTTAATTTCATAAAATAAATTATTTATTAATATAATAATATTAATATTAATATTAAAATAAATTATTGAATTAAATTCTAAACTAACCATGAATTTATTTTATATAATTTTACCTGATTTAACTTTTTTCCATAAAATAAATTAAAAATTATTAATTAATATTATAATATTACATTATTAAATTCAATTTTTGACCTGGGTCCCTTAGTCAAAATTAGTCGTTAATTAGCCGTTGGAATCTCTGCTCAGACTATTTAACATGCTAGGCTAGATCTGGTTCTTCAACTGGTCCTGATGATGAACCACACTGGTTGGTTCGAAACGCGTCGACAAATGGTTTTTTATGTGATTTTGCCGAAATTATTCCCTTAACATTCATAATATTATTAATGTTGGGTGCATGAATTGTGATTATGCAGACTCCTTCAACACTTGATTGTCAACTCGGGGGTTTCATAAACTTAGAGGCCGAGAAGAGGAAATGACATAAATGATATAAACTTTTCCTAACTCGATTCATACTTCCTTAATTACAACCTTGCGGAATCGAAAACAAAATATCACCCTACAATTTACACCAAAACAATTCTAGCGCTAGATTGTGAAATAAAGTACTTTTGTTCGAACATAAATGAAAAGAACTTTCAAACTCTTGTAAGAAATCCTAATTAATTGAAATGTAAATATATGTCTATCATTAGTATAGTTGTATGTCAGATTAATAATTAGACCCTCAAAGATGTCTAACTTCTCTATAGATCTTTCTCCCTACACTAAACTGTTATTCCTGTACTCATTCAATATTCTTGCACTAGTACCGGAACAAAGTTTATATGATGGAAGTATATTTTACACTTGTATTGAATATTTATCTCATCATGTAAGGGTTCTAAGCCTTAGGATTATAGCACACTGTTCCTGTATCAGGATATTGATTCATGTACTAGAACAGAGATTCCTGCACCAAGTTTTTAAATTTATTTCATAAAAGAATAAAGAGTGTGTTAACTTAAGGAAAGAATTTTCAAAGGTGAACAAAACTTTGAAATAACTTCCACAAGAAGAAATATGCTTCAACCCAACATAACATCAAAATAAGAATTAATTTCTAACGCTTTTCATCGATCAAGGAACTCCTTCATGCAACTAAAGAAATCATCTAATTGTGGCAGTAGGATTTATCCATGTAATTGTTATTCACACAAATTTGATCTACCTTTCTAACATTTTTAATTAAAAAAAGGTTCATTTTGAAATAATTAAATATAAATTTCGATCCTTCCCTTAAAAGTATAATGTGATGGTATAGATTAATGCATTATAACATCATTCATTCTTTACTTACCAAATCATATTTAATTCAGGATATCAAGAACACTTCTAAAAGATGAACACTCACTTGAAGAAACACATAAAGACTCATGATAGAAAAGAAAGAAATACTTTTGCTATAATGAACCAAAGAAATCAATTTGCAAAACTATAAATGCACTAGTGTAGGAATAACATGCTTGCATGATCCAAGCATAAATAATACTAAGCTTTGAAGAGAAGAAATTACAAAAGGGTAGGATCAAACTTAGTTAAGAATGCACACCACGAATCCATCACACAATGGTTATGAATGAAATCGAACCTGAACTTTGGGGAAGAATGAAATCATCTATTTAATTCGCACCTTGCACTAAAACGAAATCAACACACCTTTAATTACAAAGGAGAGTGTGAGGGAGAACAAGCTGGGTTGGTTGGGCCATAGCCAACCAGCTTGTTTCCATGTTTAGGAAACTCAGAAAATCAACTCTCCAAAACACATCAACCCAGAATTAAAACACAGGATTGAAATAACATGGCGTAGTCCCTTTGTATTAAATTTCAAAATCAACAAATGTACATGATGAAATTGAATCCAGCCCAGAACGAGGGTGATACCAACAAAATTACAAAATACCACAGTTACAGTAGCTTTTCTATAGCTATTGGTCACTACCATTTTCTATCTGAATCATGCATTATATACATCCCTTAAAGCCTTTGGTCATAACCAAATTACATTCAATGTTACAATCTAAGCCTTTTCGGTTGTAACGAAATAAAAACAATATTACATGCTAAGAATTTCGGCTGTAACAAAACACTAAACTTAAGCATTCAGTGGTCAACAGAATCTTCATCATATCCCTAACTTATCTCCGCTCCGAGCCCAAATCGAGATGATTGATTCTCATGAGATGTCTGCGTTAGGTAGTGAGCTATCACAGAAGTTTAGGATTCACCAACGGTGCAAGAATCCTACTTGCACTTGACCATGCTAAAGAAATGATTAATACATTGCTTACCAAATACTTTAGGAAAGAATATATTACTTGCAAAAAATATTAAAGGTATAAAATCTATAAAATAATTAATTAAGCACATTTGTAACCCTGAAATATGAAATATAAATCTAGCGCAAGAAATGGCACGATTCTTGGAATAGTGCAAGAATAAGGAGGTTCCAAGGTTAAAACAAAGGTCTAAGGTTATGGATTTGGAGTGGGAAAAGGGTTAAAAATGAAGCAATTTATCCTACCAACATCCTCCCCTCCCTATGTTGTTGTGGGTCATCACACAATCTTTACCTGCTACAAAAACATGAAAATAAAGGAGCCTCCCTTCAATTCTAAACTTGTATGTCGAATCTTGCTTTCATTGTCTTGGCCTCCCTACCCTAGGCCTTCTTGAGTTTCTTGGTCACCCTTTTAAGACATTTATAGCATTTTGAGGCTCGAAATTTCCATATCTTTATTTTTCTTTTCTGCTCCTTCACGTCCCCTGCCAACTATGCATTCATTTTATTCTACACTATATTCTTCTCTTTCATGGCTTGGTTTAATATCTCCAAGATGTAAACATGTTACTTGAGCTCTTTCATCTAGTTGTTCAGAAAGAGGGTGGAGTTTTCTACTCCAAATTCCATTGGTGCAGAATTCTCGGCAGTTGATTCCAATCATGTGCCGACATCATCAAGGTCAAGGTTATCCTGGCCACCTAGTTCTTGTATTTCAACATTGTCAAGGGTTTCGATACCCAGAGTTTCAATATCACTAAGGGTATCAATACTCTACACATTGACCTTACCAGGAGTTTCAGTACCTGGAACTTCAAAATTATTAAGCGCTTAAGTGCCCAAAACTTCAATATTATCAAGGGCCTCAATACCCTACTCATTCACCTTACTAAGGGCTTTAGTACTCAGAACCTCAAAATCATTTAGGGTTTAGTGTCATGCACCCTATAATCCATCTCACCCTCCACCAGGTCTTTCCTTGCACTCGGCATCATTTTTCTCTTCTTCATTCTACCAAAGAGGACTGAAAAGGGTGTGTCATCTTCCTTCTCTGCATAGTCTCCATCGACCACTGTATGGGTTGTCGCCTCATCGAGGACAGAGTGGTTATTGTTACCTAGTGATGTAGGTGGTGAGTCATCCAAGAGTATCGGGGAGGTAGACTGAACATGACCCAGCCTTGAAGAGGCAGTCCTTCTCCTAGCCGACCTCCTAGTCTTGGTAGGGCGTGGGGTTAGAGTTTCTGATTTTTCTTCCTTGCTTGCCCTCTTCTTCTTGGTCAACTTCCCTACACCTCGTCCCTTAAACTCGTTGAAAAATTCTTCCCAGGTCATGTTTTTAATCTCCAGTTCTTTCTTGATTAAAATCACAATCAACTCATGGTGATATAACTTGTATGAAACCTAACTTGACTTCCCTCTTTGAACACCTTTTGACATTTTTCTAAGCTCTTGACCAGATAATAAAGGAAATTAATGAACTTACCAGACTCAAAATGTAGAAGCAATCATATATAATACATGAAGGTTAGTAAATAACGACCCTCGCAGGTAAGAAACTTTGGTAATACATAAAGGAGATCCTTCCATTTTCCAATCATAGCATTACACTGGAGACCGTTCTTCCAGTCCACCTTTTGCTTCGAGTTGACCACGAATCAGTGCCATGACCTCTTCTCTATCTTCTCCTTCTTAAAACATTGTTATCCCACTGCTTCTAAACTTGCAGCCTAAGATATGGACTCCTATGTGACCACAAATTCTAGTGAACCAACCTTGGCTGAGCTTTCATCAAAACTCTGAGCGAATGCTAGCAACACGACTAAGTTGAATCCGTCAAATATTTGTAGAAATGAGAGGAACCCTGATTCCTGCAATATTACAAGACTAATTCTATACTCGGCCATTTTCTCCATCTCCTTAATGAACCATGGTTCAATCCTTACAAGTGCCATTTCTCTATTTGAATTCACCCAATCTCTATCTAAAACATTGGAAGTGTATTACAATATAAAGAACTCAAAATGACGGTCGAGCTATACATCCGCCACTATATTGGCCACTTCCTGAATGGTCATGCTTCATTATTAAAATTATAAGCATGTGAATAGGAATTGGTTCAGGTACAGGTAGGTGATGATGATTGGGAAAGGCGGATACTACAAGAAAAAAGGAAATTGGTGAGGGGCAAAAAATGTCACCATAAGCTCATTGGTGATGGTCAAAAGAGCATTCATCACCAAAAAATGAACATCACCAAAGGTGGCATCGCCAAAAGTATAGGTGTTGTAGTGACATACAAACTCCATCACCAATAATGATTTATAATGATGGATAGCGTCCATCACCATTTCATATGACCAATGGTGACGGACCATAGCCTTCATCACCAGAAACTAAATGTCACCAAAGGTGGTGTCGCTAAAAGTATAGGTGTTGTAGTGATATTCAAAGTTGATCATGAATAATGATTTATAGTGATGGATAGTGACTGTCACCATTGCATATGAGAAATGGCGATGGACCATAGCCTCGGTCACCAAAAATTGAAGGTCACCGAAGGTGGCATCGCCAAAAGTATAGGTGTTATGGTGACATTCAATGTCCATCACGAATATTGATTATAATGACAGATAGTGACCATCACCATTTGATATTAACAAAAATGATTTATTGTGATGGATCTTTAATGACCGTCACTATTTGTGTATATATATGGTGACATTCATTGACCGTCACCAAAAGATGCATTGCCAAAAGTATAGGTGTTGTGGTGACATTCAAGGTCCGTCATGAATAATGACTATAATGATGGATAACTAACCTCACCATTTCATATCAACAACAACAATTTATGGTTAAAGACCTTTGAGGGTCGTCACTATTGATGCGTATATATGGTGGTGTTCATTGACCATCACCATTTCATATTCTTGGTGAGCATAAAAAAAAGGTCACCAAATCTCATTGGTGATTGTCAAAAGAGCCTTCGCCATCAAAAAATGATCACCATTCCATATGGATGTCATGGCATGATTAAATCGAACCACCAACCTCCTAATTGTAAAGCAAGTGCTCTTCCATTGACCTAGCACCCTTTAAAGAATTATACTTTTAAAAATTAGACCTTGAAACTTCATAAATTGTAAATTCTACAATGTTCAATAAATTAAAGTCTCGGAAATATTTTACTAAACAAGCAAAGAAGCATCGAAGTTGCAGGTTCCTACCTAATGGTTATTGAATTTATGAATGGTGGGTGGAAAGAAAAATAGTTATGTATAGGAGAATCAATATGTTCAGTTGAATACTCAATTAGAAGTGAAACTATGAAGACATTTATATAACCTATAAATGACCTATAACTAGCAAATGCACCAGATATTGCAAAGGAAAGTTCATAAGTGGATAACATATGGAAGAAGGGGAGGCAGGGACATAGAACCCTTGTACGTCTTTCCATGCCTTAGCACTTGGCACATCTTAGCTTGTTTGGCATGTCTTCGTACTATCTAGTACATGTTATCATGCATTAGAATTCCCTAACACACCTTGGTAGTTGTGACCTCACAACTAGAATTACATTTTTCCATGACTTGGGAACCTTACATTCACTATAACACCTTGGCACTCACTAGTTTTCATGTCCTCAGTTATCCTACACAATGTCCCAGGCCTATGAGGAGATCAATGGAGGTAACCACAAACTAAGCTTTTAGTTTGGTAGCTACCCCTACCAAACCGGAGAGGGATCTCCCTATGAAATCATAGCCAAGAGATGATTGGAATATAAAGGATTTTAGGCTACATAGATAGGATGAGGTGGGTTTTTGGAAAATTTGGGGACATGGAACTCTGTCCACCGGTGTCTTGTCTGGAATGGAATTTGTTAAGGAGGAAGGGCCTTGGAATTATGTCTAGGATAAAGAACATAACATGCATAATAGAAGCTCCATAGAATAAAGTACCTCCTACCTAGAAGAGTCTCCCCTGCTCAAAATATAGAACCCTTCTCTACTGTGCACTTTTCATAAAGATAAATCTATGCATAATATAGTACTAATAAAAACACCTAAATTAAGAAAAGTGACCATATAAGTCAAACTATAAAAGTATACTAAATATGACTCTATATAAGTTTGGGAAACACTAGACAAGCATGCTTGCATACAACAAGCATAAGATTCGTAAAATCGATACGTGTCTTTCATTGTTTCTATACCCTGACAACAAAACTGGAATCTGTAGCATGTACCCCAAGCTTGTATGCATCCGCGGAAGGTGTAGATTGAAAGGATCCGCTAAGATGAAGTACTATTTAAGGAGAAACACCTTCAAAATAATAAGTAAAGTCTACTATGAATTCAACCCATTTTCACATAGACCAAGTCTTCCATTAGGTACACTTCTCCCTTAAATGGAATTTTCAATGTATTATAGTGCTGCAGAAGAAAAAATGCCTTTAGTGAAACACAAATAAAACTCTAACATATATTGTCACTGTGGCCTCAATTGTAGATGATCTCATCAATATAAGTAACAACTTCAATAATTGAAAAACCAAAAGGTGAGTTGCATAGATCATTTGAAATTATAGATTTGGACATACTTTATTATTGTTTAGGAGTGTTAGTATAGAAAATGCAAGGTAGCTTGTTGCGCCTTTTTGTCACAGGCCAAGGGTGTGAAGAAATACAAAAAATATTAAATAACATGGTATAAGTCAATTGCAGGTTCTTTCGAAACGGGAATGGAATTCTCCTTGTGCGTGTTCTAATCTAGTGGGTATAACTTTAAATAAGAAACTAATAGTTATGGGGTTGGAACTGTCTCATAATTCATGAAAAGTCCCAAATTTTTTCACTAGAAAGAAGCAGAGTGAATCGTCAAGTTTAAGGACAGAAACAACCTATTCGCGGGAAGATAACTTGAAATTAGTCAGGCATATTATTTCTCGTCTTTTTTTACATTTTTTATTTGAAAAGATAACCACATCCAAAGACTCAATAACAGCTCTGGAAAAGTTTACAAATGTGAAGCATTTTTGAGAAAACCCATCGCTTAATGACAATTGAGTGAGGAATATGTCAAAGGATTCAATATTGCACTCATTCATAAAAGACAAGTTGGAGTATCTAGCATCTTTCCAACAAACCGACTCCAACAATAATGTGAAAGGCAGGTTAACTACAAAACCTCTTTCCCACTTTGTAGTATTGTTGCCTCTTGAATTCCAACAAGTATCTAGCTACTTAGATGCACAAAACTCATGCCAGGTAAACTCTACATGATACAATTGTGACATGCAATATTGACACACACTCTAGTTTCCCTCTAAAAGAGGGTAGGTAAAAATATTATGAAAATATTAACTATAATTTGATCATACACTATTGAGGTATTGCATGGAATAAACAATATACTATCAATGTGCTAATGAATAACTCAAAATAAACAAATCTCTTATTTCTACAATAGTGCCACTCTTGGGATTATCGAATAAGGAACCTAACCTGCATGGAAAAAGCTTCCTATAATATGGTACCTCCTACCTAGAAGTGTGTCCCCTTCTCAAAACAAAGAACCCTTCTCTATTGTGCACTTTTCATAAAGATAAATATGTGCATAAAAGAGAACTAAGAAAAACACCTAAATTAAGAAAAGTGAGCATCTAATACTTTATTTTTATGTTCAGTAGTGATGAAAAGCAAGTTAGTGACACTCATGTGTATGTCAAAAATGAATGCTTAGGGTATTTACTCTTTAGAAAATGACAAACAATGTGAAAATAAATGTAAAGTTGAGGATGAACCTACAACCATACAGTGAAGAGCACCTTCGTAAAACGGAATGATATCCATATATAATTTTTTTTTTTTTATGATAACATCATTTTTTGTTTTTTATTTGTGATTTGAGGATTTTGCTTCTATTTTTCACTGAATTAAATCTAGAAAAGGAAATTATTACCATAGTTACTTGTTTCCAAATGTTGAGGATTTAAGCTTTTATTTTCTTACAAGATTGATTGTGTGACAGTCAGAGGCTTAGACGTACAATTCATGAAACTATCACATCTGAGATAAAAGCCAAATCAGCAGCATTAGATCCATCACCACATCATATGCATCAAATTTCAAAAACAACACTTCCTGGTTTGAAGCATTCCAACAGAGCAGGGTTGGTTGGTTACAAAATTCTAGGTAGATAAAATTATCATAATGATAGAATATTGATAGCTCCAACACCTGTAGTAGGTCTAGTTTCATCTTTAATTGCTCTTATGGGTCCAACTCAAGTGGTAGCACTTGAGCTTTTAGAATCAATATTGGAAATGGTTGTTAAAATACTAGGTGAACTTCACCTTTTATCTGTACCTTCCATTCTCTACTTTAGTTATCTTCACTCGTTCTTACATTTTTTTTTCAAATTTCATATGATACCCCTTCTTCAATTTCTTGGTATGCATTGACATGACAACACTGGAACATTACAGAAATCATGTTGTAGTTGGAGAAATGATGGAACTTAAGTCTACAGTTCAGGGTAAATCAGCTCACTGAACACACTAAATGGAGATTTAAGTTGGAATCCTGATTCTAATTATGCTCGTGCATCTGAAGGCTACAATTTGGGCTTCTCCTTGATGGTTATACAGGTATGTACGATGCAGTCAGTGCTTATGTAAGAGAGAAATCCTATTTATTTCATGTGATAGTTAACTTGCTTAAATCCTATATCATGGTCAATTAGTGAACTTCTTATTTGTTCGAAGTAAACATAAACATCAATCCAACAAAATTTGATGTCATTTTGGAATGTTTATTTTCTAATAAAAGTTGTTTGGTAGGCATGTTATGGCATTGCTTTCATCTACATGTTTATCTATTTTAACTTATGTGTGGAAACCCTCTTTGACTTGGGTTGATAGAGTGAATGCAAACAGCTTATTTGTGATATTCTACCTGCTACTCCTGAGGCAACATCTACTAATGTTTCCATTAAAACAGTTAGACTTGCAGGAAAGGTTCCTACAAAAGAAACACGGTTCGTTACAGTCAAACATTTTATTTAGTTTTTCTATAATTCAGATATCAACAAAAGAATATTCAAGTTCTTATTTTGCCTACTTCTGGTTTACCTTGATTTAAGATTTTCATGTGAAGGCCTTTTTCCATGGTATTTTGTAACAAACATTTCCCATGATGACATAAGTTTGACCAATATTTTTCGGCACTATTTTCCTATTAGAGACATTTCCAAGTCTTAAAAGTTGAACTTATAGGTAGTGGTACTATTTTCCTATTAGAGGCATTTAAAGCACAATATGGCTAGGTAGATGATAATGACCTTCACTGTATGTAAAAAATACTAATGTTTTATATTCTATAGACTGGGAAGTGCAGTGGTTCAACTAGACTTGAGGAGAATCCCAAGGAGCTCCACAATTTCAACAATTATGATTTATCAATTATTATATGGGGGCATACTATGATGTTCCACAAATCATCACCACATTACAGAAGGTCATTTATCCTTGTGTTTCGTTAGGATGAGAAAGGAAGAAACAAATACTTTATTTTTATGTTCAATAATGATGAAAAGAAAGTCGGTGACACTCATATGTACGTCAACAAGGAATGCTTAGGGCATTTCATCTCTAGAAAAAGCAATGTAAACTTTGAAATGGGAACTAATATTGTTACCCGTTTCATAGAGATAGCAAGAAGGTGACCCAATTTTGAAAAGGAGTAATACAGAACACACATGTTATTTTTAGAGCATAGTTTTTGGCACTTTAATTTGTTTTAAGTACATTGTGTTTTAGAATGGTAATGATTTTCATGCTAATTTTAAAAGGTGGTAATTCAGCATCAAGCCCTTTTTTTAAAATACCTATTTTTTTGCTTTAAATTTTCTAATGTATGAAATGTAAATAATTATTTCCTAAATTTGATAATTTTTGAAGTGGACTACTTCTTCATATTTTCTTGTTTTTTTTTTTTTTTTTTTTGTAGTGAGGTTTTTATTGTTTTGCATCTTTAAAGAAGAAGGTCAATATTTTCAATTTTAGATATTCTACATATTTATACATCGTTAATTAATTTTTCAATCCACATGAAATAATTGTCTCTAAAAAACAATAATTTTTAACAATTGACATAAAAATAATCATTTTCAACATAAACATAACTAAAAAACTACAAATTTTGATAATTTTTTTGTTAGAAATGACATGTCAAAATCACAATTTTTATAGGAAAGTTTTAACTAAAAATGGTTAAATAATAGTTCTTTTTCTTTTTTCCTTTTTTTTTTTATGAATTTCATGTTAAAAAATAATAATAATCACTGTGTTTTTCAAAAAATAATCATTAACATAAAAATTAATGCAAAAATAACATAATACAAATATTGAACGCATAATAACATTAATTGAGTGCGTATTCTTCTCATAAAATGTCAAAGTCAAAACATTAAAAGTATAACTAATTAATAGTTACAAAAAATGAGCTTCGTTTCCAAGAATAACTTAAATTTATTCAATTATGTCACGTAATCCAAACTCTTCGTCCTCTAGATTTTCATCATTGTCTTCTTCCACAATATCTTCTGCTTCATTTTGCTCATTTTCCTCTTCTAATGGATCTTTGATGTCTGTGAATCTCCCAGTGTATGCCTTTCTAATCATTTCGTGTAATGGTGGTTGGGGTTTTTTTTCCTTTTTTTTCCCACGTGATTCAGCAAAGTCTCCTTTCCTCAACCCAATTTCTTGCATTTCATTTGGAAGAAATTGAAGAGCATTAATTATTTGTTGAATAAAATTGCACTGTATTGGATCTTTCTCAATGGCAATGCAATTTCTTCATTTTTGAAGGCAACATGCTAGTGTTGTACCTAATTATCAAGAACAAAATAAATAATGAAGTAAATTAGTACCATGACAAATAAATTAAGAAATAACATATTGAAATTCAATTCCATATAATAAAACTTACCTAAGCCAGAAAATAAATCCATAACCCAGTCTCCTTCATTTGAACGTATGTTTATAAGATAATTAATCAATAATTGTGGTTTTCTATAAATGTTAACTATCTTTCCCTTTGCTTCTTTGTATTCATATGTTAGTTTTCTCACAGCAGCATCATAAGTCAGTATTTGGCTATGACTCTTTCCATCTACCTAATTAAAAATCATAGACATATAATTGTTGAAATCTGCCAACACAAATATTCTAATTTAATTTGTTCTTGAATTAAATTGTGAATTAAAATCGAATTTAGTCTTAATAGCTACTTGTAAATAATTGATTAATTCATTTTGAATTAATTAGTTGGAGAAATTCAAGTTAGAAGTCTTTCTGAAGTCATGCAAGAGTTATCCCTTAAATTAAGGAGATAAGATTGAGTTATATTTGAGTTGTAATTAGTTAACTTAGTATTGAGTTAAGTCTAGTTAAATTAGTTCCAAACTGTTTGAGGAACTAATAGAGAGTTAACAGTCAATGGATGCATGCATGCACTCAACTAGTGTACTCTAGTTAATTGAAGATTCCTCATCAAAAACTCATGCATGTCTATTCTAAGAAAGACCCAATTGAGATTAAATTCAAGGAAAGTTTACTATCAGTTGCATGTGTTTTCCTATAAAGAAAACTAATGCATGTATAAGGAATAATTCTTTAAGGATTGTTCAGTTCTGATAGTGTATGAGATTAGGTGATCATCCACTAGGTAGAAGAGGTTTTCAACTAGGTTGAAGGAGAATCATCCTAGAGGAACAACACAAGGAAATAGGAGCTTGGAGGGTAGAGAGGAAAGCTTGAGATAAGTTTTGATTTCCTGTGAACATCTATGAGGATTTTACTAAGAAATGGCTAGCTGTGAGAGCTAAGGCTTTGTATAATTCCCATGTATTTCCACCTTGTATGATAATACAGATAGTGGGGTTTTTAGTTGAGGCTTTCCCCAAAGTATTTTCATGTTTATTGTGCATTCATTCTTGTTCTTTTCGTTATATTGTTCAGGTCAATCTTTAATATTATAAAAATTGATAATAGAAGTAGGTTATAGTATTGTGCTTTGATTTGTATCGCATTAACAGGTTAACCTACATCATATTTTCTACATGGTATTAGAGTTGAATTTGTAGAAATTTTCTACATGGTATGAGAGCTATGTTTATCGGAGATGTGAAGAGTATACTGAGGGGAGAATTTAAAGTTTGAAGTTCAGGGTTGCGGGTGCAAATCAAATTCTTATCATCCTTCAAGGTTGGCCAATGGTGTTCTATGGCTTGAGACTCAAGTTTCCCTTGGAAGGTAGCTTGAATTACATAGCATGGAAATATAGAATGGAGGTTGTATTAAAAGACAACGGCTTGAAGGAATTCATTGATCAAGAAATCCAAAAGGCAACTTCAACTAATGCACAAGAGTTCATTGAGTGGAAGAAGTGTGTGGCAAAGGCGAGATGGATCATCCTTGAGGGAGTTCGAGATCATATTGTCTCAAGTCTCCATGGGAAGGATACTCCATTTTCAATGTGGAAGACATTGAAGGACCTCTACGAGAACAGTAGCGAGCAGAGAAAATTGGCGCTAAAGGGTAAGCTTCGAAGAATCAAGATGGAGAAGGGCGATACTTCTTCTGCATATCTGAACAAGCTCACCACTTACAAAGATGAGATTAGGAGTGTGGGAATACCTACTTCCGATGATGATATGGTGACCCTCGCTCTTCTTGGCCTTCCTAAGAGTTGGAATAGCTAACAAGACTTTATGAATGGAAGGGAGAAACTACCGGATTGGGAACAACTATAGTTGGATCTGATGCAGGAGGAGGTCAGGAGAAGCACACGAGATGGTTCTTCATCCAAGGATGTTGAGGAAGAAAATCTGGCCTTAGCAAGTAAGGCAAGGAAAGGGAAGGGGAAGGTTTCCCATTCCAAATAGAATTCTTCTCATGGAGGGAAGATGGGTGACAAGTCTAAAGTGAGATGCCTTAATTGTCATGAGTTGGGACATTATGTGACTAAATCCTCATCGAAGAAGTCCAAGAAGGGATCCTCGGAAGGATCGAAAGGTGAGCCATTGGCCTCTTAGTTCGAAATGGACTTTACCCTCATCGCATGCATGGTTTCATCAATGATGGGTTGTGTTTGTTATCTTAACAGTGGAGCCTCATTCCACATGACCTGCGATAAAAGTTTATTCAGTGCCTTAGAGGAGAAAGACCTCAAGATGGACATAGAGATGGGTGATGATGACAGGTATAGTGTTTCAAGAGTGGGCATGGTTTCTTTTCAGAGGGAGCATGGAGTTCCTATCACCTTAACAGATGTGATGTATGTGCCTAGACTAAAGAAGAACTTGGTATCGGTCATGATGTTGGAGGACAAAGGCTACAATGTTGCCTTTAGTAAAGGAAAGGAATTCCTAAGACACATAACGACGGGTCAGACCAAGAGGATAGGGATTCAGGTGAAGAATATCTATAAACTAGAGGTAGATGATTGTGTAGCATTGAGTATGAATGCATAATTGGTGTGAAGCCAAGACATTGGCGAGTTGTGGCATAGGCAGCTTGGTCATTTGCATCATGGGGCTTGAAGATAATGCAACAGATATCTACAAGACTTTCCAAAATAAATTTGAGCAAGTTGACACATGCAAAGGTTGTTCCTTGGGAAATTACACCAAGTATTCCTTTCATGATGGATATAGTCGAGGAAAGGCTATCTCAGAGTGAGTTCATATTAATGTGTGTGGACCATTCTTGACGACATCCATAGTGAAGAAAAGGGATATTGTAATTTTCAATGATGACTATTCTCGTAAATGCTGGATTTATATCATGCAGAAGAAGGACAAAACCTTCACAAAGTTTTGTGAGTTCAAAGCTCTGGTCAAGAAAGAGTTAGGGAAGAATATTAAGGCCTTGACAAGCAACAATAGTGGAGAATATGTCTCTCAAGAGCTTAGGGACTTCTATGCAGTGGAAGGAATTAAATGAGAGTTGATGGCACCTCATAACCCACAGTCGAATGGGGTGGCCAAGAGGAAGAATAGAACTATTGTAGGGGCAGCACAAGAATTGTTTCATGACCAAGGCCTTTCACTTCACTTGTCCTCTGAGGCATGAAACACAATGGTCTATTTGCATAATAGAAGCCTGCATCACATACTTGGGATAAAGACACCAGAGGAAGCTTTCTCCGATAAGAGACCAGATGTGCATCACTTCAGGATCTTTGGCTCATCAGTATATTTCCATGTGACAAAGGATCCACAGAAGAAGCTTGAACCAACAGCAGAGTTGGGGATGCCTGTGGGCTACACTAATACACCTCACAACTATCGGGTGTACTTGCCTACTAGTCAGAGGATAGTGGTTCGCAGAGATCTCATGTTTGATGAGCAGAAGGCCATGCGAGTTTCCCTTGAGAGGGAGCTCCAACTACAAGCTCTCGAGGAACTGTTGGTTCATAAGGAGGAGGAGCCTCAGACTGATGTAGAGCAGCTGCATGGAAAGGTTCCAGGAGTGGAGACATCCACTCAAGCAAAGTCTTACAGAGATGGATGAAAGTGCACAAGAGGAGCTCACAGATTGTTGAAGGATGCTAGAGAGAATGTGGGAGCACCATCTTCTCAGTGGAGACAAAGGAGGTCACCTGAGAGGTACACTGGATACATGGCCCTTGTTGGGGAATGTCTTGGGACCGATCCATCTTCCTTTGAGGAAACCATGTAGTAGCCGATTTGTGTTGATAATATGGTGGAGAAGTATGACTCCATAGTTCATAACAATGTTTGGGATGAGGTTCCAAGACCGAAGAACAAGTCATTTGTGAGTTCTTATTGGATTTACAAGGTAAATAAATTTGTTGATGATGAGAGGATCATGTTGTTGTAGTATATTTTGATAGAGGAGCAAGATGCTGAAATTTTCACAAAAGCATTGTCGAAGTGTAAATTTGAGTTCCATAGAGACTGGATCGGGGTGGCAAATAATCCCTTTCTTGTTGAGAGGAAGCATGATTTGGCAGCATTCGTTCCCTTGAACATGGCACTCCCTCAAATAAACCGTCATTTTGATAGCCTCTCAGTATGAACCCTACCAACCTATGAGTTTTTAGCCTATATACCCTGATGTAATTGCATCTCCGTATCTTAAACACTATGTAGTGTTCATGAGTCTAGTGTTGTCTAGTTGAAACCATTGTCGTGCCTTCTATTGTTCAAGGGTTCCTATTTTTTTCCTTTATCAATCAATCCTACATATCATTTCATCATTCCCTCCATTGTTTAGACCCAAAAGCTCAAAACATTCTCTAAAAAACAAAATCATCCTGGTCCAGTTTTATGTTGACTGATGTAGGATGCGTCATTGCCTACCTTTTGACAAGTTTATTCCTATCGACTTCAACACTCTATCTAGGAAGATAACCCAGAAACACATTCAGTGCCTTGGTGCTTGCATACATTAGTGGCAGTTTACCTTGTGTTTGATCACGAGTTTTCATTATTGGCTCCTAGTTAAGCGATTCTACAAGTGTTGGATGAAAAAATATTTCACACTCATTAGTTTTCACTGTGCATCTTGGAGACCATCACCATTATCGGTGGCCTCCCTCGCATCTGTTAATAGTCTCCATTATTGGCTGGTAATCAGATGATTTCGTGCATGCTCGATGTCAACTCATATTATCACATGTACCGATCTATGTTGTATGGTGAAGCAGGAATCAAGACCTTGGGTAGATGCTTGCATCAATCAGCCTTGTTTCCTCTCCTAAGCTGTGATATTGTTCTTTGGAGACAACTATTTCAGGATGATCTATCATGAAACTGGATCCGCCCTGTGCCATATTGGCAGCCAGCATTGTTATATCTCCAAGGAGAAAATTACTCTGACATAGCTACTGAGCATGGGAATGCCCGACTTAGGACATGATTTTAGCATTTTATATATATGTATCTTTGTTGTATCAGGTTTTCCTAGCTTCTCGAAACTTCTCTCTCTCTCTACAAAGATTTTGACAACAAATTACAATGGTTTTTCATAAAGTATTTCAGCCATAATCTCTACCTCTGATCTCATACTTCGGGGGGCATCTATTATAGGACAAATTGACCTCCTAATCAACTCAGAGGTGAAAGACAAGATGACTGAAGCAATGACCACAATTGTAGGCCCAAAATCCACACTACCGCCCTTTATACATTGACAACCTGCTTTATAAAGCTTGTTTACAAGCGTAAAGGAGCGTTAGTCAACCTGCTAACTCTTGTTGTTAGACCAGGGGGAGCGTTAGTGAACTTAAGTGATGTTCAAGAGGTTATGCCAATGAATCTGCTCATAAATATCTAGATATTAAATCCCTAAATTTGTGATAGAAAAGCAAGGAAACTCCAAAAATCAAGATATTTGGAGAAATTCTATTTTGAGAATGAAGGAAAATGGGAAAAAGCCTGTAAATAAGGCAGGTTCGTGGTTTTTGCCAAAATGAATTACAGGTGGAGCTTGGCAGCCCTAATTTGATTGCTATATAGGCAATGAGAGGGACATTGCAAAGGGGATCAGAGCATTTGGAAGGATAGCCCATATAGCTGTTGTGAACTATCATACTCTTGAAGGAGCTAGGTGAAAGAAGGAGAGAGAGAGAGACGAAGAAGGGGTAAGGAAGGCTGATACAATGGGTTGTTGTAATCACTCTTCCATTCTAAATATAGGACTGCGGTTGTGTTCCCTAGTCCAAAGTGTCGGAAATATTGCATTTATTTGTTCATTCTGATGCTTGTTGTGTTGAGTAGATAAGTTATACATTTATACATGTTTGTTATGGATTCTTACATTAATTGTTAGAAGTGTATGTTGTGATTGGTTTGCTTTGTTCTTTTGTGCAGGAATTGTCTTTGAGCCGGTTAGGAGGAGTTCTTCTTACTGCATGGAGATCCTCAAGCGAATCTAGAAAGAATCAAAGGCAATCCTCTTTCCATACCCTGTCAATATATGTATGATAGATGAACATGTGTGTAATAGGTAGCTTTTGCAGATAACCTTATAGTCTGTTGAAGGTCCCAGGAAGACTTTTGAGGGTAGTTTTCATCCCATGCATTTTACCCCATAGCACTCCAAGGCCCCATGATTCGTCATACCTATGAGCACTACTATGCACAGAATAGGAACAATGTATTCCATAGGAATTATGGCTTCCACTCCATAGACAAGCCTAAAAGGTGTATGTCCCATTAGTTTCTTGCACGTCTTTCGATAAGCCCATAACACTGTAGGTATGTGTAGGTCTCAATCACTTCGCTGCACATTGCATACATTGGTCAATGCATTTTCAAGCACTTTGTTGAATGCATGTACTATCCTATTAGCCTATTGGTGATAAGGTGTGCTCTTTTGACGATACACCTGAAATTCCTCCATCAGTGTATTAATCGTCTCTTTCAGGAAGTGTGTACCATAATCGCTAATCAAGATTGTTGGACATCCAAATCACGTTAGTACATGTTAAAATAGTAACTTCATGGCAGTCACACCCATGCAATCCTTCACCGACTACTCTTCTGCCCAACAAGTTAGATACTTCATCGCAGTGATAATATACCTTGCGCCTGCCTTTCCTTGAGGTTTAATGAGTTCTACAAAATCTATTTCCCATTTTTTGAAATGTTGCAACACCATTGGTGGATTCAAAGGCATTTCATCCCTCCACGGTGGCCTACATATTCTTTGACATACATCACATGCCTTCCAATATGCTTTTGAATCCTAATGAAGGGTTGGCCACCACAACTCAGCGCATAGAATCATCTATGCAGTTGCTCTTCCTGCATAATGTCCTCCCGTGGCGACCCCATGAGCGTTCGTGAGGATGCTGCCTCATTCAAACTCAGGTACATACCTTCGTAGTATTTCATCATTCTCCTTCTTGTATAGATGCCCAGTAATGACAGAGAAGTCTGTCGCGCGTACCACTAATTCCTTCTTCTGCTAGACAGAGTATCCTTCTGATGCAATTCTAGTTGTTAGAAAGTGTATTATATCTTCAAAATGTCCATCTGCTATGCGTGCAACAAAGGGTTGCGCATCAGGTAATCCTTCCTCCAAACTAGTAGGTTCCTCCCTTGTCTCGATTATTCTGGTCCTCCATTCAATCATCTAGGCTTCACTACAACTTCAAAATCATACTCTTGGAACAATAAAAGCCATCTGCAAATTTGACCCCCCAATAGAGGCTTATTTACCAGGTACTTTAGTGCGGAGTGATATGTATACATTTTAAAGTGGCCTCCTAACAAGTAGTGTCGGTACTTCTGGAGTGTAGAGACCATAACTAGCCCCTCTCACTCAGTGGTGGAATAATTCTTCTCTGATTTGGATAACCTGCAGGTTACGAACGTGATAGGGTGATCCAAGCCTTCTCTACCATCTTGTGTTAGTACTTCACCCCAACGCTATACATGACACATTGACATGTACATGGAACTCTTTCTTCCAGTTCGAGAAGACTAGAATTGGCGCATTAACCATCTTTTCTTTCAATATATCCAGGCTTCTCTTACAGTCATAATTCCAACAGAACATGACATCCTTCTTCAACAATTTTTCCATCGACACAGTGATCTGGGCATAGCCTTTGATAAACTTTATGTAATACCTCGTATGTCCTAGAGTAGTGCGTAGCTGCTTCAAACTTCTCGGTGCTTCCAAGTTTAGAATCACCACTATCTTCATGGGGTCTACCATCAACCCTTGTTTGCAAACTACATGCCCCAATAGGTTCCCAAAAGGAATGAGAAACAGACACTTCTTGAGGTTGATCACGATTTGGTATCTTCGACAGGTATCCAACATCAAACGTAAGAGAGCTACATGGTGCTTAACTAGCCCAAAGATAGTCCATTCATCAAAATAGACCTCCAAGAACTTATGAATATACTGCTTGAATGTCGCAACAACCATGCGCAAAAATATAGTAGGTGCATTCTTCAATCCAAACAGCATGACATTATATTGAAAGCAACCCCACTCAGTTGCAAAGGTTGTATTGATCATATCCTCCGGTGCGATTTTGATCTGGTGGTACCCCGAGAACCCTTCAGTGAAAGAATATCCTTCCTAACCACCTACATTGTCAAACACTTTATCCGTGAACGGAGTTGGGAATGGATCATGCACACAAGTGTCATTCAATTTTATGAGATCCACGGATATCCTTATCTCATCCTTCTGATTCTTTGCTTGCACCACCATTGGGCTTACCCAATTGGATTCTTCCACAGGCTCAATGATGCCTGCTACGAGCATTTTGTTTAGTTCTACACAGACCTTCTCCTTGTATTTCATATTTAAGCGATAAGGCCTCTGCTTAACTGGCTTCATGTCAGACTTTAACGTGATCTTAGTCACTATTAGATCTCTGATGATTCCTTTCAAATACATGAACTTGGTCGGAAAGAAGCCATGATATTTATGGAGTAATTTAGTGACCTTATCCACCATCGCGTCATCCCAATAGTCTCCAATATTCGCGAATTTGGGTTCTTCCTCCGTACCAATGTTCACCTGCTTAGTTTTCACCAATGCAGTTATATCAGGGTTCTCAATCTGTGGTCCTTGAACCTCGCAGTGGCCTTCTATTTATGGAATGTTAATACTCCATGAATCCTCATCCTCCTCTTCAGTAGTTACATTATAACATTCCAGTGCATGACTCGATTGGGTAGCCCATTCAAGCTGAATCACGTCTACAGGCTCCTTAGGTATCCTAAAGATGGCTACTTTTACCTCTTGTAGTGCTTCATCAATACTTTCGCACCCATCCCCAAAACTAAAGGTCATCATGAACCCTTTGTGCAGGATATCCCATTCACCTGTCCCATGGCAGAGCTCTGTTTCTATATACCAGTTCATTGGTATAACATTTAAGGTATGACAAAATAGGTATACCCACTCAGGTTGTCTCTTTTCTCCATAGGCCTGCATCCACTTGGCCAGATGTGCGCACGGATCATCCTTTCAATAATACTTTCCTGTCAATCGTACCTTAGGCTTCCCAAATTATGTTCGCATCATTCTCCTACATTCACGCCAATCATCAAAGCTTCCTTTGTGCATACCCCACCATCTTGCAAGCATATCACGTAATAGCCAATCCAAGGCCTAGAAGCATTGATTTTCTGGCACCTCCCTTTGAAATGCATCGAAGAAGGGATCTACCTCATTTAGGACATCATAACTAGGCAGGTTCCTTTCTTCTGTCAGGACGTAGCACAATGTCTGGGTCATCATGTTGCAATTCAGCGTAGTTACCTTGTGTAACTGATTCTGCCATTGTTATACTTCTTCGTCAGAATTCAAAGTGTAGGAACTATCGTGCTCCCATGTAAGCCACCCATCTACGATGGGATTCACCTAGTCTTCGTCTCAAATTGTTATCTTGTACATGCAATCCATATCATCATCACTCTCATAGTCATGGACTGGTTCCGTATAGCGTGATCCCTCAGCAGGATCTAGGGGTATTATTATGCATAATGACTTCTTCCCAAAGATCATCTTGCGCTTCTTCAGATTGATTACCCCATCCATATCAGTAGCCCAGTCAATTCCTAGGAGCGTGGGGTAGGGATTGATGTCATCAACAATCTCTATCACTTCAAAATCTGCCAGCGTGCTTTCTCCCTCAATATCCACAGTTATTCCTTCCAATCACGCCATAGGTATGATTTTTTGTTGGTTCTCCATTCTCATCTGAATTGGAGACCATTGGAGCATGGGTCTTCCCATTCGCTCCCATGTCTATTTTGGTAGAACATTCGCATCTGATCCTAAATCTAGGATGAATCGATCCATCTCGTATTCTCCGATCTATGTGGTCAGTCTCATTTCATGTCTCGTCCTTGTTTTGTGTTTTACAATCTTCCAGACTATGCACGGTTCTCTTAGCGCGGTCCTAGCACATCTGTTGGTGAGTTCCTATAACCCTTTCATAGCCTTACTGTCGCGCAATAACTTCATATAGGTTTCCAGGAAAGTTTTCAACATAAAGGGATCCATTTCTGGCTTAGGTTGATCTTTACTTCTTGAAGTGGAGGCCTCAGCGAAGCTCTTCTTAGATTCCATGAAGGTTTCTCGAGCACGCTCCAAATCAAACTCAGCTTCCTTCATCAGGGCTTTGTGAATCTAGGTATTGTCTTCGGGTTCCTTCCCCTTGTCATCTCTCAGCGTGATTCCACTTCAGAGCACTATATTTACGTTTGGATCTTCCTCACGTGGCTCAAACCTCATCATCTATAGGTTTTGAGTCATGGGAAGTGGGAGCGCTCCTTTTCCGTGTATCCTAACTATCAGCATAAGACAATCTTTTATCTCGTGATCAAACAGCGTGCAATACTTGCACGACGGATGTGTTGGATTAGTTCAATCATGGGCATAGTGTCCTAGCCCTCCGCAATTGTAGCAAATCAACTACGCGTGACCTCTACCAGATCCTCCTCTGCCTTGGCCTTGTCTACACCCCTAAAATCTCGTTTGCGTCAGCCTTGTATTCTGGTCAAGGGGTCGTGTTTCAGGCTGAACCCTATAGGTGGGAGTTGTATCCATCATCAATTCATAACTCCTACAAGTATGTTTGTCATGTCTCACAAACCTACAAAAGTTGTAGAACAACTGTTGTGGAGTTTGCATATTCTTCTATAACAAGTGGCAGTTATCCGTGGCATGCTTTCCCGCTATTTGATAGATAGCGCACCAAAAAGCAGGTGTCACACTAGATCTTGCTTGAACTTCCTTTGAGGCATCAGTCCTCCTCCTACAAGGTAATTTGTAAAGACCAGGTATTGGTCTTTGTCATGACCCTGACTCTTGCATTTCACGCGCCATACTTCTTCGCGGACTTTTGGTCAAACCGTCCTATCCTGCTTGAAGATTTGCATCTCAAGGTATAGATTCTTTAACTACGCATGAATCTACTGAACTCCCAAATTAGGATCTTGCATTAGGGTCTCATGTAGTCTCATAGCAATCTCCAAGGCCTCTGCCTGAGTTGTTATATTTTACTGTGATTGCGCACTCCTTAGGTGTGGTAGTAGCGAAGCTAAAAACCACTCGCAATGTTGTCCATCTGTCAAATTCATATTGGCTTCAAGAATCGTACATTTCAACCTCTGATCTAGTTCATAAGACATCTCTCCTCATAGCACTATGATCTATTTGAATCTAATAATTGACTGTGCTTCAAATTTAGGCCTACTAAATTCCCTATTCAGTGCTCCTTTGATGTCTGCTACTCTCACATTTGGGTTATCATTGGAGTACTTAATATACTAGGTCGGTGCGTGATCCTCCAGGGTGCTAACCATTATTTCTTTCTTTATATGGCCATTTATGATAGCTTGAGCTTCCTATACAGTCTTCACTACGAACTAGAATTAGTCTCGATCCTCATTTCCCAAGCCTTTGAACAAAGGAAACTTCACTGTGTTTACCATACTGAATCATGGTGGTGGTAGGGGTGGTACAGGTGAATATGGAGGTGATGGAGGTGATCCAGGTGGATGTTGGTGGCCACCCACCTATTCCATTTGGACCCCCGCAACTGTCTCTTTCAGTTTTTCAGTTTACGTAATTGTAGCACAATTTACTATTTTTAGCAGTTTTTTTTGCGTCCTAAACTTCCGGAGCCATTTTGAGGCCCTAAACGACATTTTTTGGGAATTATGGGGGAAACATAGGTCCATGGACCGATGTTTCCCTTCCCAAAGTGGTATTTCTCAGATAGATCTTTCTAACGAGCTATCATACGCGTCAAACGGAGATCGTATGCCAAAGTTACGACCCCGGGAAATTGATGTACCAATTTACCCAAAACGGGGCCCACAATTTGGCGTTTCATCTTCTAAGGGTCGGTTTTGGAATGTGAAGGGTTTTCCATTTGTTTCTCAATAATAAATAGGCTTCGAGCCTCATTGTAACACAATTTCGGAACAGTTCAGAGACATGTAGCCACACATCTCTTCTCAGAGATAAGCTACCATCGCCCTAGCTGGTTTATTTCCATTTCTGGTTGTAAGCATATTTCAGTATTTTCCATTAATGAAATGAAGTATTATTTCCGCTGCATCTTTGTGTATATGGTTATCTCTGTAATTTGTTGCGTTCCTCTTTAAATCCGGATCAACTTCTTCCTTTCACCAATTTTGATCTCCAACTGCTTTTTTCGCTTGAAAACTTATTTAGCTTAGTTTCTTTGCTTGCACCTTACGATAGTTTGATGCTCTTTACTTCTGCAACTTAGATAGCAGCCTTAGGAATAGTGACTGTTTTAGCAATTCTGCTTAGCATGGTTGTTTAATTGGTTAGTTAGGTTATGGTGTGGTTTAGCATTTCATGATGTTTTCTTCAATACTGCAGTAGAAGTAGCTCTCCCTTAGGATAGATTTTCTCTTCTTCCATCAAAGAGTTAAGCTTCTTTTGACCCTATAGAAGTCTGGCTTGGAACCCTTGGGGTCTCTTGCTAGATGAGCAGTGACAACAGGCAATACCTTCACTTTTACTTGTGCATATAGCATTGTCACCTCCAAGTTTGTATGAACCCTGGTTGATAAGTAAAGCTGGTAGCCCTAGGAGTTGTAGCATTCTTGTTGCAATACCTAGGTTGATCACTTGCACGACTGCTAAAGCTAACTTTTCAACGTGAGTGTATTTGATTTCAGTTTCATTTAAATTTTGACTCAAATACTATATAGGATGTTCAACCCCTAGGTCATCTTCTTGGACTAATACCATAGCAATGGTGGTAACATATGCAGCGAGATACAAGAAATAGTCATGTTGGTAGTTAGGGGATACAATAACGATGCTCAAACTAGGAAATATTTCAAGGCAACAAAATCCTTTTGGGTTGTATCATCCCAATGGAAGGGAACCCCTTTTTTCAATATGTAAGTAAATCCTTTCATTAGTTATGCATAGTTTGGGACAAATCGCGGTAGAAATTTAGCCTTACCTTGGAGACGTTGTAACTGAACCAGTGTGGAATGTGCAAGCAAATCAGGATCGCCTGTACTTTGAGTGGATCGATAATAATTCCTTGTTTCGACACAATGAAGCTGAGAAGTCTATGGGATTGGACACAAAACATTTGTATGGATTTAACCTGATATTGTAACACTGACAATGTAGGAAAATAGCCCTGAGATGCATTATATGATACTCACGATGTTTGGAGAGGGTAGGTAAATCATCAAAATAAGGTTATAAAATGTGCTTGATATCATGGAAGGCAATTCATGGCCCTCTCGAAAGTTGCACCAATGTTCTTCATACCAAAAGGGAGCTTACGATAGGAAAACATGCCCCAAGGAAAAATAAATGTAGTCTTATGTTGCTCTGATGGGAGTATGTTGATTTGATTGTAACCATAAAACCATCCATAAAAAACAAAAAAAAAATCGCTTCTAGCACAATCATCAACAATTTGTTCGATAAATGAGGTTGGGTAGTTTCCTTGGGGATAAGCACGATTAATATCCCGATAGTTGATGCAAAATCGAATCGTTCCTTGTTTATTCATCACAGGGACTATGTTTGAAACCCAATTAGTGAGAGGAACTAGGTAAATAAGGACAACACACAAAAGTTTTTCAACTTCTAGTTTAATCGCAACAACCTTTTTAGGGTGAACCAGACATAAGCATTTCCGAGCTGCCTTAGAATCCGAGTAAGTTTTGATTTCATGTACCATTATATTTGGATCAATACTTGACATCTCTTCATATGTCCAAGCAAAAATGTCACGAAATTCTTGAAAAAAGTGCTTTATAAATCTTGACCTCATAAATAGAACAAAACACGCCAATATGGACATTTTCAAAAACTTTGGGTTTAAATGAAATATCGAGAGGAAGAATCTCTTCAATATTTGCTAAGTTCTTCTTCGAATTGACATCATGAATAGATACAAAACCCTTAAATGTCTCAGTAATATCAAGTGAATAAACATCTCCAAGATTATTTTCAAGGGTTTTGTGTAAGGAGGAACGATGATGGTTATCGTTCTTTTGTGCATCATATGCCATCATGATTTCCATGATGCTATCATCAATATAGAATATACCAATGAAAAGGTCAGAAGATGAGCCAAAATCTTGGGAATGGTTAACCCAATCTATTGAGCAATCAAAATCAAAATGTGTTGAATAGGCCGAATATATGTTTTCATATTAAAGCTCATTGGGACAAAGTGGAATACGATCAGGAAATGTATCAACATTCGAAATGCCTGGTACTATCTCAGGACCAGATGGAAAAGTACAAGAGTAGATCATATTGATAAAGGAAACCATATTGAGAATGTCAGGAGGGAGTGAAAATGTTCCCATCAAAGAGGAATATTTCAGCAATCCAACTTCGACATGTTGATGAGACTATGGAGATTCGCCCATAAGTGGAATGCTTCTAGTAGTTTGCGAATTATTGGAAAAAAAGGTAAGCTAATCGATGGCCATGATGCCCCCTTGGCGAGGGAAATAAATCATACTAAAATAGCATGAGACGATGAATGTTGTGGCATAAATCCATGTGTGGCCTAGTAAAAGGTTATAATCCAAAAGGTCCATCTATAACTTCAACTTCTACAGAAACCATTTTTCTAGCTAATTCTACTTGCAGTTTATTAAAAAATTCGTAAGGTCTGAAACCTCTTCCATCAAAAGCTTTAATAGTGGTGGGTGTCTGATTAGGTTGTGGAGAACCAATAGATCCAATAGGAAAGGGACATGATACAAGTTGAAGCACCTTCATCCACAATTATTCGATGGATAGTTTTACTTCAAACAACAACTTGAATCATGAATGACAATTGAGGTGGAATTTTGGGGGCATGATTCTCGTGATTAAAGATCACAAGATTCAAATCTGATGGATCCATCCCTCTAATTTACACAAGTAAAAACTTCTTCTAGGAAGGAAAATTCTGCAATACCTCGAGAGTTGACATAGCAGAAGGATCTTGGAACAAGTCCTCAACTATATTGTAGTTTTGTGTAGCTCTCGCACGAGGATTGAATGCAGATTTGTGAATAACACCTTTAGGAGGTTTAATGGTTAATTCAGTCAATATTAAATTTGGAGAAGGATTTGAAGTAGATTAAGTGGAACTAGCAGGTTGATCAATAGCCTTACCAGTCTAGGGATCTAGGTTATCGTAGTCTTTATTTCTTGTAGCCACCAGGATCTCATCTTTATGTTTGGTGGAAGATAACATCAGAACTTAGGAAGAGGAGGTTGGATCTCGTGCAACCATATTCATCTGTTGGTTAGGAAAGGGATATGTTAACACAACGAACCTGTTAGATGATGACTTTAGGAATTTATTAACTTCCACCCAATGTGGACAGTCCTGAGTAAAATGTTCCTCATTACAAATAAGGCAAGGATAATGAGGCTTTCGTTTTCCTTCAGGAGACTATTTTTTCCCTGCTAATAATTTGCTTAAATTAAAAGTTGTCAGATCGGTGTGTAACCTGAATGACTGTGTAGTGCTCATTGTCCTGAATTTGATGCAACTCATTTCGATCCAAACAGACTCGTATGCTCCCAAAAACGAGTTCTATTCATTTTTCAAAACAGAAGATTTTTTGCAAAAATGAGCAGCATTGCATAGTCAATAGTCTGTATTGCTGGTGTGGAAGGATGATTGGGATGCTGACATGGTAGGGGGATTATGCATTGACTGGGTTTCCTTTGGCGAATCAGGTGGTGCCAAGTGGCACCTCGTCATTGATGTGGTGTGTCAGTTTCTAGTTCGTGGGTTGGTGGCCAACCACAGGCTGCCGCGTGGTCCAACCAGGGGCCACCACGTGGCATCCCGAGGGCCAACAAAATTTATGGCAGGTCAGAACTGCACTCCATGGGTTTAGAACTTGAGACCTTCCCAACACAAACAATGGACCTAACCACTATGTCAAACGGTGGTCCTTTTTATACATTGGCGGAAATATATATTTCAAAGGTTGGATGAACGCATATGGCATAGGGAGTCGGGCTTAGGCCTACCCCCTGGCGCCACGAGACTGTGGGTTGGGGGCTAGGCCCTAGTCCGTCCCCATGGTGTTAACCCAAACCAATCACACATAACCGTTTGCATGTGACATGGCATAGACCATGGTGCTAACCCATAACCTCCCAACCACCATAACCAGCAACGCTTTAACCTTTGACCTTAACCGTGCATGTGACTGGGTTCACCATGGTCAGTCCAACAATTAACATAATGGGTGGGGGTGGGAGTTAAGAGCCCAACCCTCGGTCCCATATGCACCCATGCGGCCTGAATTTTCGGAGTTAAGTCCTTAGTGCCTAAATTAATGCTCCGACAATTTCACCCAGCGTTTGGTGAAATCGGCGCTCCATTAGCGGATTTTGGGGCGAAATTGTGGGATCGGTGCCGAATTTCGAGGAATTTGTAGAGCGAATAGTGCAAGATCTAGGGAATCTTACCAAGGATAAAATCCATAAATACTTTGGAAAATAACCCAAACAAGCTTCACATGTAAGTACTTGTATAAAAGAGTGCTTGACACATTTGTAACATACTGAATGTGCTGCAACTACTCATACCAAAGTTTAGGATGCTTACTAAAATATCCACAATGGAAATGCATATTACAATATGGAATAAATTTGACTCCCAATTTCCCATACAAATTGACTCATCAAGATACCAAAATAGCATAACAATGCAAAAGAAAACACCGTTTCATATAAGTGATTTATTCACAAACATCACTTTTACAAAATGCCCAACTGTGGGGACATGAAGCAGGTGAAATAAAAAATAAATGCAGTCTTTAATTAGTCATATGCATAGTCACCCTGCCATGTCAACATCCTAGTCAGCCTTCCATGTCAGTAGTAAGAACTACTAACTGTGAAGTGATGCTCATTTTTGCAAAAAATTGTCTGTTTTGAAAAGTGAATAAAACTTGTTTCTAGGAGCATATGGAGTCTATTTCGCGTGAAACAAGTTGTGTCGAATTCAGGACGACGAACACTACGCAGTAGTTTAGGTTTCACACTAATCCAACAACTTTTAATTTTGAGCTCAGGATCACTCTTCCCCATTGGAAGCTTTTGGACCCCAAAATCTCACTTTTAGTTCTTCAGCTGTTGAGGGTATAGTTCCCTCACCTTTCCAATCTTGATCCATTTGAACTTGGAATTTTCAAGCTGATCTTGAATTGTTTGATGTAACAATTAGATTTGCTCAATGAACTTCTTGGCTTCGTCTATGTCACTATGGCCATCAATAGCAACATCCTTCCCAAAAATAAAATCTAATGGCAATCTTCTGCAAAATCCTTACCAAGGATAAAATCCATAAAGACTTTGGAAAATAACCCAAACAAGCTTCACATGGAAATACTTGTATAAATGAGTGCTTGACACATTTGTAACATACTGAATGTGTTGCAACTACACATCCCAAAGTTTAGGATGCTTACTAAAATATCCACAAAAGGAAATGCATCTTACAATATGGAATAAATTTGACTCCCAGATTCCCATACAAATTGACTCATCATGAAGCCAAAATAGCATAACAATGCCAAAGAAAACATTGTTGCATATAAGTGATTTACTCACAAACATCACTTTTACAAAATGCCTAACTGCGGGGACATGCAACAAGTGAAATACAAAATAAATGCAACCTTTAATTAGACAAATAGTCTAACCATTTATAACCCAACCATGACAGGGAAAAGAATTTCTGCACTTCACTTCCTTCTGGAACTGTTTCTAGAATGGTTATGGCGTGCCTTGCACATTCCTCTACCTTCTCCTTCTCAGGTAATTCCATTACCAATTTTTCCTTCTTTGGATGAAGATGTGGATGCAACTTCCAACACTTTTCAATCCAATGCCCACTTATGTTGCAATGAGTGCAAAAGTTTTTGTGAGATTTTCTTGCACAACTATCTTTAAACTTGGATGAGAATTTCCCTTCTTGGCCTCAACTCCAATTGCATATTCATCTTCTCGACTAATGCTTTCCTTTTGTGGCACTTAGCTACACAATGGTTAGGTGCATGATAAAAAGTTCACGGAAAAACATTCCACAACATGTCATTCAAATCACCATGTTGTTTGTAATCATCAAAAGCCTTTGAATAATTAGGACGCTTATACCTCTTATGGTTTTCCTTTGGCTTATGAGCCTGGCGAGGATAATTTGAATGGCGAGAAGAACTTGTCTTAGTCTCTTCTTTAGCTTGCTCATCTCTCTTCGGAGAAGTTTTTCATTTCATGTCCTCCTTTTGCTTTAGAAACCAAGCTGGTACCAATTCCATATGCAAATCGCAACAATTTTCCTCCTCGTGTCCTCTCTTATGACAAAAAGAACAAGATACCCAAGAGTTATCGTTGGAAGACAATTCTTCCTTTTCAACATAGCCCAATCCTTCATAACGAGGTCTCTCCTTTGCCTCAATTGGATGGATAATGCCCTCATTGTTCACTCTAAGGCATCCTCCCTTGTAACCAATCTTGGACAAGAGTGTTGTTCCTATGCCTTTGCTATCCTTCTCAAAGGCTGCAAAAGATCTTAAATCAACATTTTCATGTCAAGAAACTACATGTAACTTACCATTTTCCTCATGTTTTGATAAAGGGACAAATATTCTCTTAAACTCTTTCCTAATTCTTGAGGTGTCTTCTTGGACTCTTAGTCTTTCTTCTTTCAGCTCCTTGAACTTTGGCGCTGATAGAACCTCAACCTCAACATCATGTGGAAAAAAGGTGTAGATTTGGCCATATTACTTCTCTGAGGGAATTTATGCACTAGCCTCTTGTGGGTACTCATCCAACAATTCCTCTTTCTTCTATGCTCTATATGAAGCGATGGAGGATGCATCAAGGAAACCTCCTTGTGTCCCTGGTACATAGGAGGTGTCCTCCATTTGACAAGAAAATAGGTTGCATTCTTTCCATGTCCAATGAGATTCTTAGTAGTGGGGGGATGCTTTGCTTCTTTGGTAGAACAAATTTCATCAATCTGTTCCTCCACAACATTCTGCAACATGAGGCACATATTTTGCTTCTCTTCCTCAGCAGCTTCAAGTATTCTTTTGAGCTCCATGTTCTCTTGTTGGAGAAATGCAATAATATCCTCCGAATCTTGGAGACTATCATGCTTTGAACTCATGTCCATGCTTACTGAAGCTTCAATTGCAATTTAAGTTAGAACTGGTGGTGGAGATTGTAGCAATCTTGCTCCCCTACCCAAACCTTCTCCTCTCTTGAGCTTCAAACTTGTAAGCTTCACATTCACTTGCAAATAGTTAAATCCTCCTTGCAAAAAGAAAACCTAGTACTCTGATACCAACTTAATATGAATGGGAAAATTAGTGTTTGATGTGCTAAATTCTAATTCAGAATAGTAGACAAAGTGTTAGAGGATTATGAGGTAAATTGCAAGTTTTACATGAGTTTTTATGTCTTTATACATAATTCATGAGCTACAAACATGAATTAAAAAAAAAAAAAAACATTGAAAAACAACATAACAATAATACACTCAGCAATTGATAAAGAAGCTCACCCCTCCTAGGCTACGTCTCCTTGGTCTAGCTTCCAATGTCTTGACCTAATCTCATTATGCTCAAAACACTTCAGTGATAAAGAGTACATAACGTGCTAACCAAAAGAGTGGTTAGTTTCCCCTTCAAGGAAACGATCTTATGCAAATAAATCTCACTCTAAAAACATGACAACCTACAGTTAGTCATGAAACAATCAACAAGAAAAGGGTTCTCAAATCAAGACCCCATACTCCATCTGACAATGAGCATAACAAGTACAACAATTCACTTGAAGTACTAAAAGAGAGCTTTCCTCAAAGACATAATGAGAAAAGAGAAACATGAGCTACACTATAGATGTATCAGCTATTGTAGAAAACATATGAAGGTTGGGAAACCCCTACAAGGTCCTTTCCATTCTCAGAGGCCTTCAAATACTAATTCAACCCCCTGGTTGATCCTAGCACCCATAGACTTAAACCTGCAAAAAGTCTCTTCAGAAGTGCTCCAATGGCTCTGAAACTTGTTCCATTGATGCCAAAATGCCCAAAGATGCCCAAGAAGCCTCTTTCTGCTCCTCAATTGGATGCAAACTGAAAAATATATGAGCTTCGCTAGCTCTTGCACTATTTTCTCTACAAATTCCCCCAAATTTGACATTGGTCCTACAATTTCTCCCAAAAATCCGCTAACGAAGCGCCAATTTCGCCAAACACCAAGCGAAATTGTCAGAGCGTTAATTTAGACACCAAGGCCTTAACTCCGAAAATTCAGGTCACATGGCGCACATGGGACCGGGGGTCGGGCTCTTAACTCTCGCTCTCACCCATTTCGCTAACCGTTGGGACTGACCACAGTGAACCTGGTAACATGGGCGGTTAAGGTCAAAGGTTAAGGTGCTGGTGGTTATGGTGGTCCGATGGTTATGGGTTGGCACCACGGTCTATGCCATGTCACATGGCAACGATTATGTGTTGTAGGTTTGGGTTAACACCATGAGGGCGGGCTAAAAGCTTCATTCTTCTTTAACATATAAAATAGAGTTTGAAACAATATTTTTGCATATATAAAAATTAACCTCCTATTGATGTTTGCTGCATGGTATTTATAAAAGCCTGTGTCAATAACTGTTCGAGGCTTTTATGCCTACGTTAGCTAACAAAATTCTAAATTAAGATTCTAATAAATATCAAGATATCATTTCTCACGATTTGCTATTTGGCAAAGCAAATAGTGAAGCGCAAGACTTTCAAACTCTCACTCTAATGTTCAACAACAAGTTGACTTTACTCTTTGACCACACAATCGAACAATCCTTTGATGATATGGTTTAGATGAATAGTGAAAATCGTTAAAGGGATCAATCTCCACCTGTCCATATCTTTCTCCTCTTAGCTGGCACCTTCGATCCTAGGAAACCTTGGAATCGACTACAAAAACATAGATTAGTTGTAGAATCATGCGAATTTGGTAGATAATATAAATATTAACTCAATAATAAGGAACATTATTAAATATGAAAGATAAGACAATTAAATATCTTACTATGTCAAAAACCTTGTAGTTTGATGCCTATCGAGTTGATGATGATGGTCAAGGAAAGGAAAAATGTGTAGGGGAGAGTGTCAAAATGAAGCAATCATGAGGCTCAATATTCCCCGACACGGAGGCCATTGCTTGTCCTCATGCAAAAATTCAAAACTAGAAGTCTTTCACTATCACTGCTCTCTCTCAAAAACTCGGGCCAAAACAATCAAGTTTTTCCTTCTTATCTTCTTTCTTGCAACTGTCATTATGGTCTTCTTCATCAAAATCTTACATTTTAGACTCATGACCTTCCTTTTTAGAGATTCATTCTTTTTCTTTAACTTCTTGTTCTTTTCATACCATAAGCCCATATGTAAAAGAATATAATCATTCTCAATCCTTTGTATCTCATTCTGCATCTTTAATGTCTCGTGTTCCTTCTTCAGTTGTCTATTTAGTGTCTCCAACTCAAAGACTTCTTGTTTGAGAGTTTTCACGATTGGAGGTTCTTGCGAACTGATAGACTAGATTTCTTTTTCATGGACCGTAGAACAAGATGCCTTTTTTGCAGCTCTCTTCTTTGGAGATTCAATGTAGTCATAGATTTATTGTTACACCAGATCTATATCTGGTGTTTTTCTCCTTGGGCTATGAAAATATGAGATGACAGTAGGTGATGGAACTTTCATTTTCTCTTCTTCCTCTAAATTAACAACATCTGTAGATTGTTTAGATGGTTTTTGATTAATCCTGGTGCTTCTTCTTACATTTGATGGAAGAGGGTTTTTAGTTTTAACTCTTTTCTTCTCTGTTTTAGCTTCCTCTATTTTCTTTGATGTTCTTTCTTCCTTTTTGTTGGATTTCTTTCTTCTAACATATTCCCTTTTAATGCTTCCTAAAATTTCTACAATAGGATTCTAATCTTCTTATTGTTCTTGTAGTTGTTGTTGAATTAAGTTTTTAATAGGATTCTTAGATATTCTTTTCCTTCCTCTTTTTGCTTTAATGCTGCTAAGTGGCTCTTGATCCTCCTCCTTAAAATGATTTCTAACTAGGAAGCCATCCCAATTATCTCCTAGTCTTTCAATATGAAATTCAATGAGTATTTTTATAAGGCCGTGGTGATGCACAGTGTTTTCTATGATTTGGATCATTTTCTGAACATTCCCAGACATTTTTCTTAAGCTATTTAACAGAAAATAAGGAATATTGATTTCATTCTCTTCGAGAAAATGTATATTCAAACGAATGTGGTAAAATAACATACAACCAAATCTTCCTTCACAGGTGAATTTTTTTTGAATTACTAGCAACAAATTTCTCCATTTACCCTTAAGTTATGTACTTGGAATTCCTTTCTTAAAAATAGTGATATCTATACCTAGGTTTTTCAAGAATGTCTTCCATTCTTCTACTTCAATGCCCCTGTTCTAGAAACATTTATCTTCGACCCTTGACAGTCCGATAGCTTTAGCAATAAGAGATTCTGTCACTGCAAACTTGATGTCTCAGTTTTCAACCTCTATGCCATCAAAAGCTCTAGCAAATGATTTGGTTACTTCCTTGTTAAAACCATCAAACTTTTCCACGAACTCTAGCCACTGTGCTTTCTGCAACATTTCCTTCACATGCAGATATCCTTCCATGAATTTTGTTCCATTTGGTTCTGTTCTTACTATGATGCCCATGGTTTGAAGTTTTACCTCAGAATTCACTTCTTGACAAGGTATGAATCAGGGTTTCGGGATAATGGATTTGGTGACAGTATAAACGAGAGCGAGGAGAAAAACAAGTGAAGTGACCGTTAGGGTATGAATGGATGTGAGTTGGGCGATTTCAACAATGAATTTGAAATTTGAGACGAGTGTTGTGTAATGATGAGGAATGAATGCGCAGTTTACAACTTTTATTTTGATATGACAAGATGTTTTCACCTCACTTTCGACAATGATGGTTTTTGAACTAATGGTATAATGTCCATATAATTCATACACTAATGTTTTGACCCTTATTATTAAATTAAATATTTGCATACCTTTTAAATTAATGATTCTAAACATTTTATTCCTCATTTTTTTATTGCCTTCAGGTGCTTCTGAGGATGGATTTGATCATTTCTTCAATTGCTCCAATTAGTAGTCCCTATCAAACATCAACTGCAAAATTCTGTCAATGTTGCAGATTCTTAGCAATTTTGTATCTTTTTTATTCTAAAAAGAAAAAGAGGAATAAAAAGAAAATGGGAATGGGAAAGAAAATTTAGGATGCCAAAATTACATGGTTTTCACCCTAAATTTTCTGAATAAACATGCCAACAATGTTGGTTTTCATGTTTATACAAGTTTTATTATATATATATATAGAAAAGAAAAAGGCTTACGAGTTAAGTTGGAGGAGAAGGAAAATCCTTCTTAACCAACTGGAAATCAATGTTGTCTTGCAAATGTTTGATAAACTCCTTCTTTGTCAATGGCTTATGATATATTCTCAATCGATTACCATTCACAAGAAAGGCAATCCTTTATTCATCAATAGTTTTGAACCTAACTGCACCGTTATCAAAGACTATTTCAATCTCATAGGGCCCAGGCCAGTGAGTTTGAAATTTCCCTTTTAAATATTTGAACTTTGAGTCAAAGTAATGCCCAATCTCCTTGCTAAAATTTTCTTTCTTCTATGTATTTGTCATGCCACCTGGATCTTTGTTGTTGAACTAAGTGTTGGCATTGTGGTTCTGGTATGATTTCAGATGTTGTACTTGATGGCAAACACCCATGGCATGGCTCTCATTTTGATGAAAATAAAGAAGTACGCAGGAGAACA
>APFE030783394.1:0-15926 GCA_000404065.3 Pinus taeda
TCAAAGAAATATACCTTTATTGGATATGGTGTTAATGATTTTGGTTATCGCTTATATGATTATGAAAATCACAAAATCATTAGGAGCAGAGATGAAATATTCAATGAAAAGGTTCTATATAAGAATCATTTGCAGGAAAAGAAACAGGAAAAAGAAAACAGAGAATACACAGTGCTTGACGATATCATAGGAAAAGTGGTGGTGCTTGAAAATCATAATGATCAACAGCCACAACAACAACCACAACAGCAACAAGCACCTCAAACACCTGAAAGTGGTGTTAGAAGATCTAACAGGATAAGTAGACCTCCTGAACAATACTCTCCTTCATTATATTATTTATTGTTGACTGATTCTGGTGAACCAGAATGTTATGAAGAAGCAGTGCATGTAGAAACTAGGAAGAAGTGGGAGCAAGCCATGAAAGAAGAGATGGACTCCTTAGCACATAACCAGACTTGGGACTTACTCAGGTTGCGTGTAGGTAAAAGAACATTGTAGAATAAATGGGTTTACAAGTTGAAGGAGGAATATGGAGGTAGAAAAAGGTACAAAAGTAGACTTGTGGTGAAGGGGTTTGCTCAAAAGAAAGGTATTGATTTTGATGAAATACTTTCTCTTGTTGTGAAAATGACTTCAATCATAAATATTCTAAGTCTAGTAGTCTGAAGATTTGCATATTGAGCAGTTAGATGTAAAGACAACTTTTCTCCATGGGAATTTGAGGAAGAGATATACATGCAACGACTACAAGGATATGAGGTAAAAGGGAAGGATAAACTAGTGTGCAGGTTGAGGAAGAGCTTGTATGGCTTAAAACAGGCTCCAAGGTAGTGGTATCTAAAATTTGATAGGTCTATGTTTGAACAAGGTTATACTAGGTGTCACTCTGATCATTGTGTTCATCTAAAAAGGCAAAATGATGGCAGCTATATTATATTGTTATTGTATGTAGATGACATGCTTGTTGCAGTTTCTAACATGCAAGAAATAATTTTTCTCAAAAGGAAATTTGCAAACTCATTTGCAATGAAGGGTTTGGGTGTTATAAAGCAAATCCTTGGTATGAGAATAACTAGAGATAGGAAGAATAGTAGATTAACATTGTCTCAGAGTGACTACAAAGAAAAAGGTGTTGAAAAGATTTAATATGCAAAATGCAAAACCAATTAGTATACCTTTGGCTAGCCATTTCAACTTAAGAAAGGAGATGTGCCCAATGACCCAGGAAGACATGGATTATATGTCTAAAGTTCCATATGCATCAATAGTTGGAAGCTTAATATATGCAATGGTCTTCATAAGGCCTGATATTGCACATGTAGTGGGAGTTGTAAGCAGGTACATGAACAATCCAGGAAAAGAACATTGGATGACAGTGAAGTGGATTATTAGGTATTTGAGAGGTACCACATGAATCAAGCATTATGCTTTGGTGGTTGAAGCATTGCTTTACATGGATATATTGATGCAGATATGGCAAGCGATGGAGATAAGAGGAGGAGCACTACAGGATATGTATTTATTGTAGGTGGAACAACTGTGAGTTAGGTTTCAAAAATCTAAAGTGTTGTTGCACTTTCAACAATAGAAGTAGATTATGTTGCTACTATAGAGGCTAGTAAAGAAATGATTTGGTTACAAAGGTTTCTGGATGAATTGGGCAAAAAGTTGGAGTTGGGAAGGTTATACAGTGACAGCCAGTGTGCCATAGATCTTGCAAAGAACTCTACATTTCATTCCAAGAATAAGCATATACAGCTCAAGTACCATTTCATATGGTCAACATTGGAAGATGGATTGTTGAAGTTGGAAAAGATACACACTAGCCAGAATCTTACAGATATGTTAACAAAAGCTGTAAGCAGGGAGAAACTGAGAATCTTCTCAGTCTCAATTGGTCTTCAAGTATGATGAAGAAGATAAGCAACAACTAGGTCCAAAGTGGAGTCATTGTCTAGCAAATGAAGCAGTGGTGGAGTTGCTATAATCAGTCTCCAAGTGGGAGATTGTTGGATGTGAAGCCTCATTATCTTCTGTATTCAAAGATTTTAGCCAGATGTATACCCCATGAAGATTTTAGACCCCTCCATGCAGGGGGGTGCAGTGGGGACTTGTGCCCACCGTGGGGTTTGGGGGTGTCTGATCCCCCCCAACTCAGGGGTCTGGGGACCAGTAGTCCCTCGACCAGGGTTCAGTGGCAGCTCTCCTGAAGCTAAAAATGGATGTGAAATTGCCTTGTAAAAGTCTACTAATTTCTAGTCAATCTAGGTCATTCATTACGCAGATGATCTCACGGTAGAGGTTATGTTTAGTTTAGGGTTTTTCCCTATAAAGAAACCCCTCACTATATATGAGGGAGTTTTATTACGTCTATGTATATTTGTATTTTGAGTGAGGAAGAGAGAGGATATTGAGAGCAAAGAGGTTGTTATAGTCAATCTGCTATAGGTTGTATCTCTTCTGTTTAATGGATAATACAATGAAAGAAGGATTGGTTGTTTCTCCGTGGAAGTAGCCCAAATTGGGTCAACCACGTATATTTGTGTCTCTCTTGCTTTACATGTTTTCCATGCTTATATTTCTGTAATATTTTATGTGTTCCATTGCTTTATAACATATAATTTTCTAACACCATTTGTCCTCGCATGTCTTTAAAGAGCCCTATTTAGTTCTTCATATAACATCTCAATCCTACCATGTTTATTTGGTGCAAAGATGTCGTAGAAAATATGAAGGGATAATTAATAAAATATACAATGGCACAATAGAGGAAATTAGGGAAGATCACTCTCATCATACTGAAGATGTCAATACCATTTATTGATACCTTTAAGCCATGTATGAACTCATCGATAGATTTGATATTGAGTATAGTTTGTGGGACTCTAGTTTTTTCTTTTTATCATATGGTTTTTAGGTAGATGATTGAGAAAAATATCGTAGTTTATGACCACATATATGCAAGGACCAACATCTGACATGATCTAGATTTGAGACTAGACAAGGGTGAGAATTGAGCATACTTTGGTAACAAAAATTCATATGTGATTTTCTTTTTTAAGTTTTTCATTTTTCTATTATTCCGAAATGTACACAATATCTTTTCATGATGTAATATAATAACTAACTTGAAATGTTGGCTATGACACATAGTGGGCACTAGTAAAACCAACAAGGATCTCAACACTACATGGTAGAATGTGCTATGTGGTGTTATAAGGAGAGGAAAATAACGACAGCATTTGACATGACCTATAAGAGGTGCACAGGAACCTAAAAGGCATCACCATGCTCATATCCCTAATAACTATGAATGATGTTTCCCAACAACTTCAACACCAAATGGTTCGGTTTTCTTGTCATTTCTATAAAATATTAAGGTAGGTTCCTTATTCCATGATATGTTTGCATGAGCATCCAACATCCTATTAGGACTAGAGTATAGTTCCACCCCACATTTTGACTACTTATCATGATACCTATCATGAACTTTATATGACCATTGTATGGGCCTAACAACCCTATTGTCTTTATTAAATTAGATTTTATATAATGGAATAGAAAACACTTTGACATATATATTTATAAATTTTGACTTGTACGTATGTTTTCTAAGTGGTTTGAATACTACCCATGTGATTATAGACATGCATTCTAATGTATGACACTTAATTATATAGAAAATTCCAATCTAGCATAGCTAGTCAAGGAATTAGCTAATTGTTAGAACCTCTTGGTATATGTTAATAATCATTTAGCAAAAAATGTATTTCAAGAATACGTACTATTGAATTTAAATATATATATAATATATATATATATATATATATATATATATATATATATATAATATATATATATATATATATATATGTATATATTATATAGACACACACACACATTAATTAGTTGCAAGGCCACTACTCGAGAACCCAACCTCGAAGCTAACCTAGAAATGTTGAGAATAAGAGCCTTGCACAATAGCTCAATCATAACATACTCAATTTTTCTAGTTATAGGACCTAGGGATATGGCACATAAAATTGACAATTCATCTATGGGTAAGAAGATCAACCATGAAGTGGAAGCAAGATCTTGGGTACTAGTTCTATTGTCATTTATGAAGACTACATAGATTGAGGTCAATGTTGAGATTTGAAAATCAATTACCAATTAAGGTAAGAATCTAACAAAGATTTTGTATATGAATATCATTATAAAAAACCATGCCACATAGAAAAATAATGGATAATGTATATAACACTTCTAAAAATAATGGCCTATGTAAAGTCATTTCTGATATAGAGTAAATTCCATGGCTTTTGTTGTCGATTTCCATCATGTTTAACTATGTCATAGGTGATCCAGATCTTGGTAGGAGTCCCACAATATCTAAAAGAATGAAATTGATCATGGGGGAAGAGGCCACCAAGATCTGGAAAAATTAAATTCCAGAAGAAAAATAGGAGGATGCCCAATAAACATAACCACAAAGAATTTTTTTAAACAAATAATAGCTGTAAAAGCTACATTGTGGCGGACAAAATGTCTTTTAGAAAATGAGACTTGTTACTTATAGTATTTTTCTATTACGATACCATGGGTAAATTCCATGGGTGAATGAATACCATGGGTGGATGTCCCAATACCATGGGAAAATACAATGGGTGAATGAATACAATGGATGGATGTCACTTACAATACAATGGGTGGCTAATACCATGGGTAGATGCCACTTAAAATACCATGGTTAAATTCCTTGGGTGGATGAATACCATGGGTTCATTGCATTTCCCATTAAGATCATTCCCCCCCTTAAGAAGTAGTGGTCCCCATTGCGTGAAGTTCCCTCATGCGAAGCCTTTGTTGAATATGAAGAGCAACTGAAGAGAAGGGTTTTATGTGGTTAACCCATAACCATGATGAACGAATATCTGAGGGTAAAGATACCTTGTAATGCTTATGACAAATTGTGATACTAACAGTGTGCGGCCTAGCAAATGTACTTCAATGAAGTGTGGGTTTTTGGATGATCCATAGCCGTGATGAACGAAGATCCAATGATAGAGATAACCTGTAATGCTTGTGACCAACTATGATACTGATAGTGTGTGGCATAGCAAATGGACTTTGATGAAGTGTGGGTTTTTGGATGACCGATAACCATGATAAATGAAGATATAATAATAGAGATACCTTGTAATGATTGTGACCAATTGTGATACTAATAGTGTGCAGCCTAGCAAATGCACTTCAATGACACGAATTTTGTGCAGTTGACCCATAATTGTAATGTTGGTTATTGATGAAGTAACAGGTGCCTATATAGCCTGTGGTGGGAGGGCATGTCTCCAAAGGACCCAAGCCGAGTGCTTCTATTCTAAAAATGATGAATGTGAAGAAGGTGCCTACTAAAGTATGGTGGGAGGGCACGTATCTAAGGGAACCTACTCTGAATGTTGTTCCAGAATTGAAATGGACATAACTCGCTAAATATAACTCAAAATATTTATTATAACTTCTTTTTGGAGAAAAAAGGACCATCTTGCATCTTTTCATGTGTTGGAAATACTTATCTGGACACTCTAGAAATTGAGATTCACGCTGCAACTTTTCTATCATAACAAAAGTTTTGAAAAAATTAATGATTATAAATTATCGATATCTACCACATTCGAACTCCGATTCCACCCATTGTTTTTGAATTTGAGAAATATTTCAAGAGGAGATCGGATCTACAATCACTCTTTTGAATTTCATCACGGAAATTTTAAAAACAAATATAAGAGAGCCATCATCCACAAATTGTTGTGAGAAACATTTGTGCAACATAACTGATATTAAATTAGTGATATCTCCCTCATCTAGACAACGATTCGACCACTTTTTTTTTTTGAATTTGGGTATTTGTTTTGCAATATATCTAGATATGTTTTTTTTTTTTGTAAATATTGCACCAAATATATCACATCTGATCTCCAAAATCACCACCCAAAAAAATTGACGCAAAAAAAATGAAAAAAGAATAATTCTTCCCGCTTGGCCGAAGAAAATGCTCTATGTAGGATGTACCACATGCCTGAAGTTTGTTGTATATTTATGTAAAATTTGAAACCTATATCTTGGTAGGAGGCCCCCAAGGTCCAAAAAATTTAAATGGATCTTGGGGAAGAGGCCCCCAAGATATAGAAAACTGAAATGGCAGAATAAAAAGAGGAGAATTCCCAATAAACAAAACCACAAAGATTTTTTTTATTACAATAGAGAATAACTGTAAAATCTACGTTGTGGCAGACAAACTGTCCTTTTACAAAATTCAACTTGTTAGTTATAGTATTTTTCAGTTACAATACCATGGGTAATTTCCATGGGTGAATGAATACCATGGGTGCATGTCACTTACAATACCATGGGTCGATAAATACCATGGTTGGATGCCACTTACAATAGCATGGGTAAATTCCATGAGTGGATGAATAAAATGGGTGGATGAATACCATGGGTTTATGTCACTTTCCATTCGGATCAATAGCCCCCTCTTTTCAACACACATTTCACAATGTAGGAACTATCCAAAAGAGGTTCTAAAATTCCTATAACTACCTTATCATGGCCCTAATCATAGAGCAAAAAAATTCACCTTCCACCCTACACATGGGGTCCAAGAAATTTATCGTACTAACATTTAACAAACTTCTTATAAGTCTCATTGGCCATCACTTCATCTTTATATTGTTCAACAATATGGGTCAAATGCAATAGATGTTTTTCCCTTATACGAGTGCCAAGAAAGAGTTCTATTACAAGTTTTAAATATGGAATCTCATTTGATTGTTTTGACTACCTCCATTTCATAAACAAGTTGAAATTATATGAAACTTGCAGAAAACTTTATTTAGGTTAGATAGGCTCATAATCCCAAAGTGAATAAGGTATGAATTAGTTTTGTTCTTCCAGAATATCTTCTAGATCATTTTTTTAAGATATAATTTTAATTGGTGTGACTACCTCCATTTCATAAACAAGTTGAATAATATGAACCTAGTGGTAGTCATTGCTTAGGTTAGATAAGGTCATAATCCTAAAGTGCATAAGGTACCAATTATTTTGTGCTCTAGATCACATTTTTAAAGATATGATCAACAAATTCCACTTCTCCACTAATCATAGGATGGTAAGGTATTCATTGTTAATGAAGAAAACGTAGGTTTCTTGTTGTTTTAAATTCATATTGAATCACTTTATTATGTTCATCTAATCTTGTACCTTTATAGTGTAAAAATCATCGTAGTCAACTTATAGGTTCATTTAAACTATTGTCTCATATTTTAGAGAATTGGGGAAAAAAAATTTAGAACCAATTTTGTTGAAATCATAGCAATAAAAGGCTTCATTTGACTTTTGCCTTAGTCAAATGGAGAAATTTGATTTTCCTCATCAACATGATGACTTGGATTGTGATTAGCTAGAGTGATATAGCCTTGTTTACTAGTTACGTTAGTATATTCAAATTTGTAGGATAGAAATAGAGTTGTGCATGAGTTGCTTTCCAAGATATAGAATTATAATTTATTTATTGTTAGTTGAACTCATTTAACTAAGCGCTAGTAATTAGTCTGTCAGTGGAAGGTCAGTTGAGTAGTTATGACTATTGTTAACTCACTGATCTCTTAGTTCGCTAATCAACTTACTAGAAATAGACCCAGTCATGCATGGAATTTGAATTGTCTAGTTGAGTGGAGGGAAAAGGCATAATTGTATTTATTATTGTATACTATTGAGTGTACAAAGTTTGTATGTAAAACATGACCTAATTTTCTTATAATTTTGGAAATAAATAGGAGTTAGTGGAGGAACACAAATGCAGGTAGAGTGCCTGAAGACTTAGCCTTTTCCACAGTAGTCTCAGGAGGAGGAGATCAATATTGCAGTGGAGTTTGAGCTTCAAGTATTGGAGTTGTCATTGTAATAGATCATTTGTCTCATATTATATAATATATACATAGGAGGGGTTTTTCGTAGTTGGGTTCCCCAGTAAAAATACTATGTTCATTGTGATTGAATGATTACATGTGTTTCTATTGTATGTTTTCCTTTCTACATATTAAGTGGAAGAAATTTGTGTCTCTTGATTTCATTCGAATACATTAGTAGTTGCAAATTTATATTAATTTGTACAAGGTATCAGATATTTAGAATACTAAATGAAAGCCTTATTCTATATCTTCTCTCAAATATATTTCAATTTGCAAAGCTTTTGGTGCAAATTGTCCTTATTGTAGGAAAAATGTTTTTCAAGAGATTGAGGTTGAAGTATGCATTGGAGGGTGCCTTGAATTTTGTGCTTGGAAAGATTGGATGGAAGTTGTCTCGAATTACAATGGAGTATGGGAATACACACAAACTGGTATTCTAAAACTAGTTGCATCAAATGCATAAGCACTTGCTCAGTCGAAGAAAGACACATCAAGGGTCAGGAGGATTATTCTAGAGTGTGTCAAAGATCATATGGTTTCAAACTCATGTTGAAATGAGAGTCATTTTTCAATGTGGAAAATAATCACAACTATATTCTAGGGTAGTAGTGATGCTAGGAAATTAGCACTAAGAGATAAACTCGGGAGCATTCACATGTAGAAGAATGAAACACTTTTTCAATACCTACTTAGATTGACTCAAGTTCAAGATGAAATTGGAGGAGTAGGAGAATATGTTCCATGATTAGAAATTATGAGCTTAGCATACCTTTGCCTTCTAAAGTCCTAGCATAGCTATTAGGATTCATTTAATGGAAGGGACAAGATATCAGATTGGGAGAGACTTTGGTATGATTTGCTACATGACAAGATCAGAAGAAACACTAGAGATGGTGTCACATCCATTGCATATGAGTAAGAAGAGTGTGCTCTTGTTGGAAAAGGAAAGAAGGTTGGAGGCATTAAGGCCCAAGGGGAGGTAGAATCCATCCAGAACAATGCGAACAAGATAAAACTCATCAAAATAAAATGTTTTGATTGCCATGAATATGGAAAATATGAAACCAAGTGTCCATAAAAGAAATATAGCAAGGAGCTTGTAGGAGGAGTATGGGGAGAAGCTTTGGAATATCAATTCATGTTAGATTTCACTGTCTTTTCATATAAGGAAATCACAATAAGAGGGAGTCAGTGATACCTAGATTCTGGTGCCTCATATCATAAAATAGGAAGAAAGATATTATTTATCAGCCTAGACGAGAACAATCTCAAATTGCACATAGACTTTGGAGATGATGGGAGGTATAGTTCCAAAGGAATTGGTGTTTCCACCTTTAAGAGGGAGTCAGGCTCCCATATTCATCTAAAAGATGTTATGTATGTACCTGAGATGAAGAAGGATTTTATTTATTTAGTTGTATTAGAGGACAGAGGTTATGATGTGTTCTTTAGTAAGAGAAAATATTTTATGAAACATGTTTTTACTGGACAAGTGAAACAAAAAGGATTTAGAGTGAAAAAACTCTACAAGGTAGAGGCATATTTCACCATGCATGTAATGATATGATCCATGTGGATATTGGTGGCCACCTGCCAATTCCACTTGGACCCCTGCCATTGTTTCTCTCAGTTTTTTAGTTTCCTTAATTGTAGCATAATTTACTATTTTTAGCAGTTTTTCGGGTTCTAAACTTATGGAGCCATTTTGAGGCCCTAAATGACGTGTTTTGGCAATCTACTGCCAGGCATTTTTAATAAAAAGCATTTTTTCTTTCGTAGTCCTCAGAGAGATCTTTCCAATGGGGTATCATGTGCATCAAGTGGAGATAATATGACCAAGTCAAGACCCCGGGAAGTTGGTTGTCTAACTAGCCCCAATAGGGCCCATAATCTCTTGGTGTTACATCTCCTCAGGTTTGGGTTTTAGTCTTTTAGGGTTTGCTCTTATTGTTAAATAATAAAAGATGCCTTGCATCTCATTGTAAGGTAGTTCAAAGGCATGTAGCCTTGACATCTCTTCTTAGGAATAAGCTACAATTGCCCTAGCTAGTTTATTTCCATTTTTGTTACTAGGCATATTTCATTATTTTACATTAATAAAATGAAGTATTATTTCTACTACATCTCTGTATTTATAGTTATATCTATAATTTTTTGTGTTCCCATTTAAATCTGGATTAGTCGTATTAGAGCAGTCTGCTCTTTCTATGTTTCTCTTTGCATGTTCCTAACGAGGTCAGGATATAAGGAGTTAGGGCTTGAACTAGTATAGCCTGTGCAAGACCAGCCTCATTGACCCCAACGACCTCCCTTGGAAGATGAAAAGAAAGATGGGGGGGAAGGAGATCCTATCAAAATCTTGCTCGAAGAGGCCCTCGAGTGACAAAGGAATGTGATGATGGACAACTTTGCCCAAATCCTTCAGCGACAACCCAGGGGTGACACATCTACTTCTAGGAGCTACTATGGAAGCACCACACCCTTTAAGGTACAAGTTAACTTTGACATTCCCACATTTGAGTGTCAGATAGACACAAATTCTATAGACAAATGGTTATATCTACTATAAGGGTTTTTTTTTTTTCATGATTTTTCGGGACATGAAAAGATTACTTTCGCTCTTCTCAAAGCCGCCTGCCACATCAAGGACTGGTGGGAAACCTACCGTGAGAAAAAGGATGAAATTACGACCTCACTGTTTTCAACTGCACCCACTTGGAATTCATTCCAGGATGCCATCAAGGAGACGTTCTACCCTGTCGGAAGCTATGAGGATACATACATAAAGTGGACCTTGCTGTGGTAGGGAAGGGACCAAGATGTGCCAGAGTTTACCAATATTTTTCATACCCTTCGTAGAAAGTTGGATATCAAGGATACTGAGCAGCATTTGGTACTCAAATACCATAGCTGTGTACACAAGTACATCTAGAATGAGATGGAGTTATGGGACATCTCCTCGCTCAGCACGACATACCAATACCTTGTCAAGATCGATCAGAAGTTTAAATAGAAGAAGCAAGACTTTGGATCTGTGAATTTGAAGCAAGGGAAAGGTGCCCCCAAAACACATAACAAAGAACAAAGCCAAGGAAGGGTGGCCCAGGACAACCTACCAAAGCCGCAACCAAAGAACAACACCATGAAGTTAAAGAAGGACACAGGAAAGTTGAGTGAGATCCATAAGAGCTCCGCTCACAACACAAGTGAGTGTCAAGGCAAGAAATCATTAGTGGCTAAGCTAAAGGCTTCAGAATTAGATGCATGTTCCAAGTCCAAGTTAGAACCCGACAAGGGGAATGAAAAAGGGAAGAAAATTATCAACGCGGAGCCCAACACCACCATTGCCACCACGAATATAGTGAAGGAGGAACCTGAAGATCCAGAGGAGGAGGAGTGCCTCTTCCACTCCCAGATGTGGGTAAAGGGTTCCCCTCTACAGTTCATTATCGACAATAGGAGCCAAATGCACCTCCTTTAGGTAGAGGTTGTGAAGCAACTAGGCATATCGACCACAACACATCCCAAACAATACAGCATCAGGTGGCATCACCAAGGATGGGATCTTTGTGTGAGCCAATAGTGTTGCTTTCCATACAACATCAAGCCCTTCACAGATGAGGTATTATGTAGCTTTGCTCCCCTTGATGTTTGTGATGTGTTATTAGGCCAACCATACTTGTGGAAATGACATGTTGTGTATGAACCAAGGCCTCGTGCTGTTATTGTTACTTTGGGAAATAAGTTGTACAAGATACCAGAGTATGGTCCCCATTGTATCGAGTTGTCAAAGCAGGCTAACTCCTTTGCTAGGGCAAGTGGCTCATGAGGGACCAAGTTCAACAGAAATTTCCTCATCTCATGGAGGAACTCAATGCAATGGGGACCATTTCTTCCTCAGGGAGGAGGAATGATCTAGGTGAATATTGGTGGTCACATGCCAATTGCACTTGGACCCCCACCATTGTTTCTTTCAATTTTTTTTTTGTTTCCATAATTGTAGCATAGTTTACTATTTTTAGCAGTTTTTCAGGTCCTAAACTTCTAGAGCCATTTTGAGGCCCTAAACAACGTTTTTTTAGCAATCTACTGCCAATAATTTTTTTTTTTTAATTATCTTTTCTATCATGCCCAACAAACGGAGATAATATGACCAAGTCACGACCCCGGGAAGTTGGCTCTCCAACTAACCCCAATGGGGCCCATAAAATCTTGGCGCTACATCTCCTTGGGTTAATTTTTTGGTTGTTTATGGTTTTCTCTTATTGTTAAATAATAAAAAAAGCTCATTGAGCCTCATTTTAGGGAAGCTCAGAGGCATGTAGCCGCCACATCTCTTCTCAGGGATAAGCTACCATCACCCGAGCCAGTTTATTTCTATTTTTGTTAGTAGGCATATTCCAGTATTTTACATTAATTAAATGAAGTATTATTTTTGTTGCATCTCTGTATTTATGGTTATATATGTAATTTGTTGCGTTCCTGTTTAAATATGAATCATTATACCTTTAGGAGAGAGGAGGGGTGATGTAAGGCCTTAGTCCCAGAGTTGCAAAGATTTGGGAAGGATCCATAGGGGAGTAGAAACAGTCGAATTATACTCATCTCATGGATCATTACCCTTTCTATAGGGGACAATAGTATTCAATAGGAAGAGAATTAGTGTCATTTGATGCAGTTAGATCTTAGGAAATAGTTGCAAGCTAGTAGAAGTCAAAGACTGAGGAGACTATTGCAGCTCAAATACATAAATGATTCAATATTTTGGGTGCTTCTTGGTTGCAATTTTGTACTAGCAACAAAAAAAGTGAGAGGGAATTGTCTTACAATACATTCCTACAAGAGCATGATTGGGCTTGTGCAGAACCATTTTATTGCTAATAGGTAGTGCTAAAAATTATAGCAAGAAAAGGCTTTCCTTGGATTTTCCTTATTTAAATGGAGAAATTTGTTTTCCACATCAGCAGGATGACTTGGATTGCAATTATCTAAAGTGGCACAACCTTGTCTACTAGTGAATTTATTAAATTAGATTTTGTAGACTAGAAGTAGGGTTCTGCATGAGTTGATTGCTAAGATCTATTAATCTAGTTGAGTTAATTTTAGTTGAACTTAGTTAACTGAGCTCTACTCATTAGTTGAGTCAGTTTAATGTTATTTGATTAGTTATCATTATTGTTAACTCACTGTTCTCTTAGTCAAATATTTAATCAGCTAAAAATATACAGGTTCATGCATGGAATTAGTCATGTCAGTTGAAGTTCAATTATATAGTTATGACTATGGTTAACTCACTGATCTCTTAGTTAGCTAATCAATTTACTAAAAATAGACCGAGTCATGCATGGAATTTCAATTGCCTAGTTGAGTGGAGGGAAAAGGCATAATTGTATTTATTATCGTACACTATTGATTGTACAAAGTTGGTATGTAGAAGATGAGCTAATTTCCTTAGAATCATGCAAGGAAATAGGACTGAATGTAGGAACACGAGTACTGCAACGACGAGTGCAGGAATGAAATCACAGGAAGTGCAAGTTTAGGCTTATTATATTCCAGAGTAATCTCAAAAGGTGGAGATCAATATCGCAGTACAGGTTGAGCATCAAAGATTGAAGCTGTAATTGTAATAGACCAATTGTCTCATCTCATATAATACAAATAGAGGAGGGTATTTTCCTAGTTGGGTTCCTTAGTTAAAATATTGTGTTCATTGTGATTGAATGATTTCATGTGTCCCTATTGTATGTTTTCCCTTCCACCGATTGAGTACAAGAAATTTGTCTGTTATGAGTTTAGTTCAATTTCATTAATAGTAGCAAATTTCCTACAATTTCTACAAATTTGAGTTGCTAAATGATGTTGTTTGGTGTAAAACCTCCCTTACATAAGTGTTAGACATCACACCATTTTTATACACTCGATGAAATTTCCAATGGTGCAATAATAACATTAATAAAAAAATTTATCCAAAAGGCCTTCCTTTAAGAATTTGACCTACCATGTTTAGAAGACACAGTATGAGTGCATTGTGCACCATTCATGAGGGCCTAGATAAGTGGTGACTATGAATGAAGTACATATGGCTCAACTTTGTAACTATATTTGAGAGTTGAAGAAGTCAAACATTACCGCTAGTTTTCCATTGGTCTATGTGAAGACCAGACCACTAGTTGGAGAGGGTGTTACATTGTATTCACTTGTATCTTGATCCATATTAGCAAAGAAATTGAGAGTGTGAGTGAGATAAAATAATATATTTATTTATTGTTATGTAGTAAATGAAAAAGCCACATGTGTTAGGAAAATCCAAGAGAGTGTCTTCTCCTCTATGCATACATATTTATATTTCAAATAGGGAAGAGAGCAAAGCATTGGCACCTTCTAATTTGGTTTTCTACCATAAAGGATTCCCATAGAAAACGTTTTTTTTCATAATGGTGTTGGGAAACATACTTAGAGTGGTGAGGTTAAGGGGGAATCAATATTTCACTTCTCTTTAACTTTTATTTTCATATACAAAAAATTTTACATTGCTATTCTTAAAGAAGCATGTGTATGTACGTGACCTCAAAGAAAGAAAATAATGTACATGCAATTTACTATTTTTTCATGTGTTCCATCACATGATTTCCTTTAACTATTCCATTAGTAAATAAATAACTTTTCAGGATGTAAAGATTTGAAAAATGATAGTATATAAGTAACATACATAAAACACTAATATTTTTTGTGGAAACCCACTGTGGGAGAAAACCATCATTGTCATTATCTTTTTCTTCTTTCTTATTATATAAAGAAAATATTCATCAAATTTTTGTATTAATCCATACTCTTACCAATGTGCAAGAACCCACCTACAAGAGGCTACAACCTCATAATCTTGTTTATCGATACTATAAAAAGGGAGCTCCTACTCCTTCACCTAAGGTTGCAACCCTCAGCTTCTTGTGGACCACTCTTTAGAATCTATTAGATTTTATCGACCTATCAATCATAAAACAACCTGTAGGCTGCCTTTCATCACATTTTCAAATTGGATCCATACCAACTTGTTGTAGCACCTACAACCACCCTCCAAAAATTTTCCTATGCTTTGATTTTGGAGACTCCCTTCTTAACCATAGCAGGTCATCTCTCACTAGTCCTAGTATTCATGCTTCGATTGAGACCTATATTTTAATTTTATCTTGTGGTTGTTCACTTAGATGATTATTCTAAGTCATAATTTGATCTCCCAACTTGGTCTCACAACAGTTCTAGGCTTTCCCCCAAAATTTACACAATCCTTGAGAGTAGGCAACAATGATGATAGGAATTGCATAGTCCTGACTGCCAGTGATCCTTGAGCTCAAAAACTACACAATGATGGGAAGAATCCTAACACTTAGCCCAAAAATTGTGCAACCCTCACTAAGCTCAAAAAATTCGCAGTGCACTAAGTCGAAACGTTGCCCAATTCCACAAAATTATATAGCCTTTCCTAGTAGTGTGCATAGCATGTTTCCTTGGAAAAAGAAAAAAGGTAAAAAAAATCCCCAAAAAATATGGATCTATTTTTATTATCCCGAAAGAGGAACTTTCACTATTTTTAGAAACTTCTACCAAGTGTCACTTTTTGTTTGATTTTAGGCATGCACATCCAAAATAGTAATTTATCCAAATCTATTTAATCGATGCTTCTAGAGATAATTTTCACATTCGATCATTGAGCCATAACATTCATAAGGGGATCAAGGAACCTTTCGTGCGATAGTCGTCGCTTTTTTGGGTGAGTTTTTCTTTTTTCATTTTTTGTTGCTTTTCTATCTCTTTTTGTTGTTTGCCTTATGCGAGTGTTGTTTCACTTGTTTTTATTCATGGTTGTTGGTGTTTTAACTTGTAGAAGTGTTTCTTTAAGTTTTAGATTACCTTTGCCAAGTGTCACATAAGTTTTCTTGTTTTCCA
>APFE030783406.1:0-12030 GCA_000404065.3 Pinus taeda
ATTTTGGTTATAGGGGCTATGTTGATGTTTGACTAGCAATTCAACCTCAGTATGTGTCAATTTGATTGTTGAGTTTTAAGATTTTGTTATAATAAATCAACTTCGACCCCAATGTGTGTGAATTTGATGGTTGATTTTTAAGTTTTCATTACAATGGGTCAAGGATATTGCCACTACGTGTCAATTTGATGGTTGATTTTCAAGTTTTTGTTGCAATGTGTCAAGTTGTCTTGGGCTAAGATTTTAAACGAGCTATACTTTTAGCATTAAAAAAATACTCTTGCTATAATGAATCTTTGATTTAGGTATTCATTTTTAAGGATTTTTTTAGACATGACATTTGGTCTTGAAATGTGTTGAAAATTTAAGGGCTTTTACAGTAATGATATTTGGTTTTAATTCAACGGCTAAAAATTGTTGAAATTTTAAGGTTTTTCTAAGTTGTGATACTTTATATTTAATTTTAGGGTTGAAAATTGCCAAAATTTTAAGGTTTTTTGGAGTTATGATATTTCATTTCTCATTCCATTGCTAAAAAATGTTAGCATTTTAATAACAACCAAAAAATGAAAATGTTGATGCAACATCACCACTTTTCAATTTTGGGGTGTTTTTTCTTGTGATTATTGCACAAAAAATTAGTTTTTAATGCCATTGTTAAAATAAATTGGATTTTTGAACTAAAATGTAATAAAAATAATAAAGAAAAATAAAATAATAAAATAAAATAATAGTGTGTTCATGTTGGTGTTGATATAACATCAATGCTTTTCATTTTTTAGGTACTTTTCATGTTTATTGCACAAAAAAATTGGTTTTAAATGTCGTTGCTAAAACCCCCGATCAAGGTGTGAGTTGATAGTTGGGCACCGCGAAGATCCATTCCATGGACATTGTTTCAATAAGAAAGGACTGTGGGTGGCCACGTTACAACCCTCACATACTTGCATTCAACCACAAGGTTGCAATGTGCATGCAAGATATTGATGGTGACTGGAGAGGACGAAAGGGCATCTCCTTACCACGGTTTTATGCTATGAGCTCTAAACGATTAGGAGGTATTGCTATTGGAATGGCTATGGGTTTGCTGGAAAGCTTTGGCATGCACATGAATTCTCTTCACGAGATCTGCCACCCTAGTGAAGATGGTCTTACCCTCCTACCTGTGGTTTGTGATAGCGGGTATGTTATCTCAATGTGTTTCTCTTATTTCCTTACTCTTGCAATTCAAGTCTATCTAGTATTTCGTTGGAGAAGAGTCTCTAAGACGATACTCGGTTATAAGGGAAATCTTCCGTGAAATTTGGGAGGAAAGTGTTATTTTTTTCTTATAGGATTTCTAAATATTGTAGAATTATCTCTCTTTGTTATCGAATTTTACTTTCTCGGATGGCCATGTATTTGAGGTTTGAGCACTAGATTTCAGTATGTATTACTGACATGGATGATTTTGTCTATTATCTTGTTTTTCGATGTACTTGTTAGCATTTAAGAGAAGGGGTGTCTTGTGTAAGGATACACCCAAATGGATTCTATGTTTTGTCTCAAGATGGATCTCAGAGCCCTTGGTTGATGTGTTCGGCCTCTCTTAGTGTGTGCATTGGGACCTTAAGCTTGTTAAATGCCTTGAGCTAGAGGTCTTGGCTTTCTATTTCATGGTATTATATCATTTTTGTGGTTGGCTGTATTGCAACATGGTGTGTCCTTCCTCTAGTAGAGGCAACTCGACAAGTGGAGGTCGGGTACATAATCAAAGTGTTGGTCAGTGACGAGGAAGCAGCCAACCCCAGCCATGTCCAAATTGGTGTCAGTGTTGTAAATCTACTTCGAGCCTTATTCAAGAATCTGCTCAGGCATACCAGACTAGCACACAACCTCAGATTCACTAGTTAATCTCTGGCTAGGAAGCTGATTTAAACTAATAAGAAACTTGTTTGGACTTAGATGAGGAATGGTGAGACCTAGTGCTGTATCCTAGACACTACAAAGGTCGTTCCTCTTAATACAAACAGACTGTATACCTTTACTAGTTGATGAACAATATAGTGGCAAGAGCCTTGGTGACTCCTTCAGCTGGCCCTTCTAAGACTGATCCCAGACTCCAGGAAATTCATAAGTAATTTCAGCTTATACAATTCTAGATTTAGCAATAGAATTCCCGCCTCAGTCACATGGGGAAACATATTTCATTTCTCCCTCAAATAGAATTACTTGGCTTGAGTGAAAAAGACCCAAAACCTATGGACTCTTCGAATGATTAGTAACATGTTTTTCATAGTTTAGATTTTAAGTTTTGATCTTTATAGATGAGGGCTCTGAAAACTTTGATATTATGGCTTAGTTACCTATATGCTAGGAGAAATAAGGATAATCATACATATATATCTTTGATAGACAGTCTCAAACTATTTTGTTTTTGGATGGATTATAATGCAGTTGGGTGGCCAACATACCTAGTTTCCTAATGGGAAAGTTAAGGCCACTTAACCATATGAATACAGATGTAACCTACTTATTTTGTATGAAACTGAATGAAAAAGGTCATGCCAAGATTACAAAAAAAATGGCATTGCTATTGTTTTTTTGAATTTTAACCGCCCCAAAAAAGAAGAAGGAATGTTGATGCAACATCAAAACTTATCGTTTTCATATTGTTTTTTCATATTTTTGCACAAAAAATGGTTGTTTGGGCTAGAGTTCTCATTTTGAGGTTAGAATTATCGCTAGGTTGGTAAATTTATTAATATAAGTAGTTAACTTTATAATAACAAGCTACACTATCTAAAAGTTTCAATTATGCTACATTATCTGAAAGTTTTAATGAAATTAGATTAACCATGAAAGTTAAAATAACAATAAACAATTCTTATGGATGCCAAGTCATGCATGGAAATCTAGAATTTCTTGAAACCCATTACATTATCAAAGTTCATATACACATTATAATTTCATTGTATGATTATGCTTAAACTAATTCATTAAATGTAACATCTTGGGTTAAAGTTTCATGTAATAAAGGATAATAAAGGAAAAAAAAGACCAAGGTCATGGGATATGTATTCCAAGATGAATGTTGGACAAACATTATAGTGGGCATCACTTTCATCTTAATAATGGATATGGAAAATAGAAAAGGAAATTATGATAAATAAGGACAATACAAGAAAAGGATGGTGAAGAGACAAAAATTTTCGTGTTACAAAATTAGAGGAAAATTATAGAAAAATAAAGAACAAAGGGGACATCATTGATAAAAACTCACTTGAGAATCAGTTGATAGCTTTTGCCCATATTTTGAGTTGGTGTAGTAAAGGAAAGAGAACAAGCACTTGGACAAGAAATAAAAGGAAGGAATATAACAAGCAAAAGAAATCAAAGGAAAGCAAGGAGAAGGTTAGATCAAAAACTTCAGCAGGAGGGTTTTGCAAGTAATAAGTTACATGTGTGATTTCTTAGCTGATGTGTTAATATGGTACATGCATTTGTTTATTTGGTTCAATTTTTCTCATTGGCATGGTTTTTTCCTGAAGTGACAATGGTTTCAGCCTTACCTTTCCATTTCCTAGATAGTTGTGGTGTGATGGGATGTTGAGCTTTGGATTTCCAGAAGGTTTTGGAACCAGGTGAGGTGGTCTCAATAAAATTCTCAAGGGTTTGGGGTGGAGATGTTTTTCTCCAGGAATCCCTTGACAGGTGGGTGAAGACAGGAAAATTCCATAGCGTATGATGAGGAAATTCTTAGGCATCCAAACTTGGTTTGGTTTTGTGATCTTGGGACCAGTTTACATGAGATCACGATAGTTTGTGGGTGGAGGGGGTTTAACCTCTAGATTCCCTAGTTGATTATGTCTCGGTTTATCCATTGAGATCCCACCTTCATTGTTGGAATATTTCATGGTGGTGATTGGCTGAAAGAAATATTTGGCTCAACTCAATCTATGGTCAGGTGGTACATGGAAGTTCCTAAGTTGGTTGAATTTTGCATAAGTTAATAAGAGATATTTTCCTATTGTGATCTTCGAGCATTTGTACTTGTTATTATATGGATATTATGGCTATTTTTTCATGGATAAGATTATGGTTATATGTTGGTTATAAGAATGGTTATATGAGGTGATCTAGTTATGGATCTTGTTCATGATTTAATAAGTATTTGAAAGGTTGATGAATGCATGGGATAACAAGATTTGTTGCATCTAATTGAGAGGGAATTAGACCTTCTTGGTCATTTTTAGATGAATTTCAAAGATTAATGATTAGATATGCATTCATGACTTTTAACTCACATGTTTACTATATGTTTTATGAAATGGATAATGTCTTCTAGGTAGTCTAGGTCAAGTTTTGGTTTTAAGTTTGAATGTTTAGCATTGTTGTCATGTTAAGTATAATTATGGAAAGTTACAGGAAATTTTAGGTAGTGGTATGGAAGCTGGCCTGGAAAGTGGCCTAGATCTCAAAACTGTTGGCACAAAATAGGGGAATTTAGGTTATACCCACATGGAAGCATGTCCATTCATGTAGTTGGAGACCTATAATCATACTCTTGACTTGTCATACGATAGGGGTGTTAGGTCAGTGAAAAAGAGTTCCAACATACGGATTGACAACCTGGGCTGGTTTGCAACCTTCTGAGTGGTTTGTGGTCTCTAAGGGATTTTAGTAAAGTTGTCACTTTTTTAGCTCCACTTCCATAATTGGAACATGGATTTTGGATCTGTTTGATGGATTATTTCTTTCTATGGATAGAAGACAAATCCCTAGATCTAGTGGTTTGATATAGAAACAATAGAGATAAAAAAAAAATTGCTTTCCTCATAGAATTTAGAATATGGAAGAGATACTTACCTAGAATCCAATGCAAACTCTCCTCTTCTCCTTTCTTGTAAACTCTAGCTCCAACTCCAAATGTTGAAAGTGGAACCTGCAAAATAACTAAAACAAGAAAGAGAACTAAAATATACAAATATCATATACCAACATCTCTAAAAAATGAGTCAAGAAGGCACTTTTCTAGATATGCATAAATGAGACATAAGTATAGGAAAACAACACATTTTTTGTATTAATGAATGTAGGAGAAGATACAACCCTTGCAAATCTTGACCTTGTATATTTCTCCCAAATATCTTGTCCTTCCTTTGCCACAAATCAAGCCTTCAATCACAGCTCAAGTGTGTGGATGAATAATGGATCCCTAGGTAGAAAGCAACAACATGAGTGCATAACTAAGAGTCTACAAAAGCCAATCTAGACTCTTTGGGAGGCAGTGAATTTATAGGGTAAAAGATATGGTTTGCTATTAACCATTCAAATACTTAGACCCACATTAGAGGGAGGGCAAGTTATAGGGATTAGAGATAAAACCTTAAGTGTAGGAGTTTGATATTTGATCCAATAGTAAATAGTTAAAACGACTCAGGAAGATTCTAGAAAGAGAAGATCCGAAATTATATTTTATTTTTACCAAATTCCAGGGGTCATCGCACTTGTAGTGAAGGAAACATGCATTTGTCAGTGTATTTTCTGTGTGTACAACTTCAAATAGTGTGGTTTGCATGAAGGTAAATTGTCACGAGGCCAAAAATTAGGGTTTTGAGTTGTTTAACCCTGAATTCTTGGAACTTTTGGAGATAGGATTCTCTTGGCCTCACAGGGGATGAATTAAAAGTTTCAATGGATGTTGATTGATCTGGTTTCAAGTCCATTGGTTGGTTGTGACAAAATGACCTGTGATAGATTTCCCTAAAGTACAAAGTTAAAAGAAGTGGTTGGGATAGAAGTGATTTACCGTGTGACAAGTCCATATCAAGAATATATTGGTCAAGATCATCAATTGTCTATTACAATACATAATCATCATGATATCATTTTTGAGGTAGGCATACCCATACTCAACATATAAGCCAATTTACATGTAGATGTACAATAATAAAAATCACATCCACTTATGACAGATTGTGGGCCCATGCTCAGATAGATTTTTGAATGATTATAGCCATCATACATTTTAATCTTGTACGAATCCTAAAATTGCGGCCTGGATAGATGAAAATAGATCAAGGGTCTTATACCTCATCACTTTATAGTATGAGTCTAACCATGTGAATAAATGTGTTGGAGTCGAACATGGTAGACACCTTCTGATTATCGACCAATGAAGTAAGTCATTAATAGATGTGAGAGGAACCATTGATAATGATAATGGACCTCAAGGTACTATAGTACAATCTATGTGGTTCGAGTAAATAAGTTGAAGTAAAACACCACACAAAATCTTTCAGTCGAAGGCCAATGATGAGAACCTATTGCTGAAAGTGAGGAAACTTGCCATTGAGGTATGTAAGCTCCAAGGTACTAAAGATATTTTCTAAGTCAACTTCCTAAATAATGTGATGATGTCGACAAGAAGTGACTTGTCACAGGAGGGCCTTAATGTATCCCCCATCAACAACACAAAGTAGGTATGAATATTTGAGATAGAATGTGATGATGTAGGCTTGGTTCAAGAATAACAGACATGAAGTAAGGCTTAAGGGTATTGTAGCAGATGTCAACTGAGGGTGTACTTTCTATTGAACATATTAGCAACACTGATATAGATTTGACAACATTGACTCAAACACCCATCATGGAGGCTTTCATTAAGGTATGATCAACATAGATGCAAGAAGATTCTCCAACCCAAAGAAGTCACCGAGATTAAGTGAAAGAATGTCATATTCAAGAGAATCTTGCTACCATTAATATGTTTGATGCCAATTTTTCCAAATTTCCTGACCATTTTTGGCTAATACCTCTTTATTTATAACAATCTTGATGAGGATAACATATGCTTGATTCATAAGTTCATCCTTTGGATGAATCATTATGATTATTTTTAACAAACACTGAGAAGGAGTGGTTCAATCTCGTCATGCTTGATGATTCCAACGTTGTTTAATAGTTTAATGAGTCCATCGAATGCATAACTCAACTTCTTTTTCATGTTTAGATTTGGAAAAGAGGCGAAAAAGAAAACTATAAGATGTTCCTTTTTGTAAATTTTTCCCTTAGGCCTAAAAAGGCATAAAAAAATACGTAGGAGAACCTTTTAGCCATGTTCGAATAAAGTATTTGTTTTTCATAAATAGTCTATCTAGTCTAAAAAGGGGTTAAACTTATACTGGGAAGATGCCTTTTCATTTACTTTAACGAGTTTGAAAAGACAAGTGCTCGAAAATATTTTCATGTTTTGGAAGTATGAAAAGATTTTAAAGGAAACTCTTCCTAGATAAATGAGTGGTATAAAGGGTAGTAACTAGTTTCGGTCATGATGGAACTGCTCAAAACATAGAGAGGTTAAGAGGCATTCTAATAAGACCACTCATCGTAGTGGTTCACCAGGTAAGGGTAAAACACCGAGTGAAAGCATATGATCGGCGAAGTAGATGGTGACAATGGAAAGATGAAAACAAGGATCATATGGAGGAAACAGGATGATAAAAAATGACAATCACGAGAATAGGTTTCATTTTTATATGAGCTTGAAACAAAGAAGAACTATGCTTGCGAATACTTGATGATGGTTTCATTTTTACACAAGCTTGAAACATGTGGAAAATATGCTTGGAATTGGTTTCATTTTTACAATGTTATGAAACATGTAGAAAATATTATTGGGACTGGTTTATTTCCCCCAACATAAGAGTAAATGCATGTCCCCACATCTTCATTTCATCTGAAAACTCTTCTCATGGACTCGAAATAGACCGTTGGTTACTAATAGAAATATTTTCACTAGGAAGAAGGAAGAGGATTCTGAGTAGATGAAATGAATCTAACATGTTTGAGATAAAAATCAAGATCATATGGAAAGATTCAAATCAATGAGAGAGGTTATGTTTCATTTTTTAATGAGTTTGACACAATAAAATAACTTTTCTCGAAGGGTGCCTTGTTTCATTTTTTAACAAACTGACATAAGAAAATCAGCTATGCTTATAGGTTTATCTTGGTCATGGTCTCCAAAAGGCCACAGATTCAAAGAGGTTCTCATTAGATGGGAGAACAATGCTTTGGAATGTATCAAAGGATCAGATGGAAATATCATAGTCCAATTCCTCCATTAAATGATTTACTATATCACCTATTGAACCTAGGTCCCGAGAAGTTGAGAAAAAAGTGAAAGGCTCATCTTCATCAGTAGGCACAACCATGGGATGGGTTTCCACATAATTAACTTATGGCAAGGGAGAAACCACTTGCATTTTTGGAAGATTTATGGAAGTTGGATGATTGAAAGAAAGTTGATCGATCGTCACTATGTTTCCATCATTTGAGAAAGACATCACTCAAAAGAGTTTGGATACAATAATTCTCATAGCATAAAATTAGTCTCGCCATAGGAGAAAATTGAAATCCAAGGGGCCCATGACTACAATGACATGAATACATACAATTTTTCCTTCCAAAGTAATAGGTAACTAAGGAAGGATCTCTAAAAGTTTACTAGTTCTTCTATTAAAATCTAATAGATTATGGGTAATGGACAAAAGTTGAGGGGAACCCAAATATTTCCAAGTAGCCAAGGATAAAATGCTAATAGAAGCTCACTCATATATAATAGTGTGATAGATGTCTTTATTACAATACTTCACCATGATTTGGAAGGGCATGTAAGAAGGGATATGAGGTTTTGTCAATTGATTCCAATAAAATGAAATTACCTCATTAATTGGAGGGGGTTCCATGAAAATAAGAGAATACCCCCTTCTTTGGTATAATTAGAAGAAACAAGAAAAACCTGAGCAGTATGGTCCTCACTCTATATAGGAAAAGTGTGATCAACTGAAGGTGTAATTGAGTCAACCATTTTCTAAACCAATGGTTGGTTGGGAATAGACTCATGGAATTCACGTTCAGAGGGGGTGAGATTGAATTAATATGGATTTGAGTCAATTACTTCATCAAATAATCGAGGATTTAGGGAAATTTTTTGATAACCAGTTGGAAGTTGTTATTGAGAAATAGTAAGGGTTTCCAATAGTTTGGAGGCTTTATCCAAATAAGGGAAACAATGATTTGGATGATTCCCTTCACATAACTTAGAGGGAAACTAAAATCTATTGTTATTTTCATTTACCTTATTAGCACTAGTTGACAGTTGGTCATCAACATGATCATCAAAGGCTGATGGTAATGATTGATGTGGGCCTATAGGCCACACTTCCAATACCTAGGGAATATCATAACAATATCTATGGAGGCTATCACCCTTAAAAATAATGCAAGGGAATTTAACTTTATAGGGATTTAAAGGATTAGCAACATCAACAAAAACAATTTTTTGTTTCCCCCCTTGCTTATTTGGATTCTTCGTCTTCTTCCTTTTCTTCTTCTTCTTATCCTCTTGGTTAGTAACATTATTACTTTCAATAGGCGAGGAAGAAGAAAGTGAAGAGGACACAATGGTGGAAGAAGGTAATGGGTCAACTTGAGGTTGATGTTGTTCAGGTGGAGGACTTAATTGTGGAGCCGTTTGGACATTCAAAACCAAAGAGGTTGAAAATAACCAAATTGGTAAACCTATGGTGAATCTAGGAAGACACAATGTAGTCATATAAGGAGCACCAATATTTCCAAAAGAAGGAAAAGGACCAGGTTTCCCATCAGATGGGTTTCCTTGACTAGTAGACTCCGGAACTATTTCCATTAGATTCAACCTAAGGTCTACTAAAGAGTAGAAATTGAGTTAATTAATTGATTTTGAAAAGTAAAAATAAAAAAATAAAAAAATAAGTGTAACTAGGCATAAAAGGTTTACCAAGTCACTATGAACAACAATATACGGTTAAGTATGTGTAAGAAATCTCCCTGAATGTTGTGTTCGGTGTATCACAGTTAAAAAGGTGATCGACTTGGTTACCTATGGAAAAATTGCAATCTAATGGGGACTTCCAAAATATATTCAGAGGTATGTGGAACCGCATTCCATAGTAGTTTAATTGTCTAATGCATAACCATATGATGAGGAATTATGATATACTTGGATGTGTGTGGAGTGTCATCCTATATACCTGGAGGTATGTGGAAGAACATTCGGATATACTTTGATGTACATGGAAAACCAACCATCCCTGACATGTAACACTAACAAGTAATGAAAAATCCTATGGTTAACGACTCAGAACATGACTTCTAGCCTAGACCACTATGTGTGTTGTTAATGTTCTAAATTATCCTTAGGTTAATTGAATAAATTGTAAATTTGATCTTGATTAAAGTTTAAGTTTCAAGGCTCACAAAATGAATTCACTTGAACTTCTATAATGCAACTAGCATGATTAAAATAACTATTTTTTGTTCAATAAAGATCTATCTAAGGGAAGGAAGGATTTTCAAACAATTATGCAGAAAAAAATGGTGCAACAAACAAAAACTTCCTAATTAAGATCTTCAAATATGCTATTCCAATTCAATTCAAAGCCCTAATGCATGCAGCAAATGACTTTTTTCTTTTATTTTCCCTTTCAATTTTCAAATGTAATGAAAAATGAAATGAGACTAGATTACTGAATTAAAATATTTTTTAGAGACTAAAACTATAATATTAAAGTCATTTATCAAATCAAAAATCAAGCCAAGGGATAAAAAACCCTAATTTACAAGAAGAAACAAAAACAAGAAAACTCTCATCAAAAGGAAATCACACTCAAGTTTTAAACATAACATTGGCTTCATAGAGACTTATACCAATTAAGAGACTCAAAAAATCACTAGATCATAACAAAACTTAGATCAAGGCATGAAAATGCAAATAAAAATTTCATTTATATGACCATTGCAAAATAAATATGAAAACTAGTGCAAGTCATCGCACTTACAGAGAGAGACAAGTGTGTTGGGTTGATTTTTATAAAAAGATGAAAAAAATCCTACCAAGCTTAGTATTAAACTTTCGTAAGACTGGTAACTATTTGAACAAGTAAAATTGAGTCACTTTCAAAGGTTCTAAAAGACTAGGCAAAGGAAACCACTAAAGGAACATCTCATTCTATCGATTGGAGTCACAAAGTTGTTTGAAAAATAATTTCCTTTTGTGAATAGAGGAAAACTCCATAGATCTAGTGGCTTGATATAGAAATAATAGAAACAAAAAGACTTATTTTTTCATTAAAGAGTTTATAATATGGATGAAAAACTTACCTGGAATCCAATGCAAGATCTCCCCTTTTACTTTCTTGTAAACTCCAACTCCAACTCCAAATTCTAAAAGTGGAACCTACAAAACAAGTAAAACAAGCAAGAGAACCAAAATATACAAATAGCATATACTAACATCTCTAAAAAATAAGTCAAGAAGGCATTGTTCCACATATGAATAAATGAGACATAAGAATAGGAAAACAAAGATCCTTTTGTATTAATGAATGTAGGAGAAGATACAACCTTTGCAAATCTTGACCTTGTAAATTTCTCCCAGCTATCTTGTCCTTCTTTTGCCACAAAGCAAGCCTTCAATCACAAATAATGTGCATGGATGGATAATGGATCCCTAAGCACAAAGCAGCAACATAAGGGCATTAATAAGAGTCTCCAAAAGCCAACCTAGACTCTGTGGGAGGCAGTGAATTTATAGGGTAAAAGAGGTGGTTTGGGATTTACTATTGTAGTACTTTGATCCACATTAGAGGGAGGATAAATTTTGGGGATAAGAGATAATACCTCAAGAGTAGGAGTTCGAGGTCTAATCCAATATTATGTAGTTAAAACCACTCGGGAAGCTTCTATAATGGGAAGATTCATTTTTTTTTTTTTTTAACTGAATTCTAGGGGCCATCACACTTGTAGGGAAGGTAGAATTCACTAGTCAGTGCAGTTTCTGTGTGTACAACTTGCAACGATGTAGTTTACATGAAGGGAAAGTGCAATGGGGTCAAAGGGGTTTTGATTTGTTTAACCCAAAATTCTTGGAACGTTTGGAGAGAGGATGCTCTTGGATTTTCATGGGATGAATGAAAAGTGTCGATGGATGTTGATTGATCTAGC
>APFE030783411.1:0-40208 GCA_000404065.3 Pinus taeda
AGTCATAACACATTGTTTTACAGTATACCTATAGGCCCTGCAAACGCATCTGCATCTCAGTCAAGATATCAAGGGAACAGCACTCAAAGACCCCATTGCCCAATGGACTAGTTTTCCTGAACACAGAACCTAAGAAATATCAGAAGCATCCTCCCCAACCAAAACATTCCTACAACCCAAACACATATCCTACCTAGCCTAAACCTTCACTGCAAGCAGTGACCATACCACATAGAGAGAGCCCTCTCTGACTGCAGCTGGGCTAGAAGCTGCAGCCCAAAGTTGGTTAGTGGTTACCCCGGCCGTATCCTCTTGGGAGTCAAAGAGGACAACCTGGGTGTTAACATCACCAAAGAAAATGAGAATGGGAGAGAAAGAAATAACTTTAGAGGGGAATATAGAAGAGGAAATTTTTGCTACTCTAGTAGCTTTAAGTACCCCATCCAAACCTAAAGGAAGGAAACCAAGGCAAGCCTCCATGTACTTCAAAAGGACAAAAAGTAATAGGGTAAGACAAGGGAAGCCTCAACCACCTTCTCTAACTCCCATCACCATTGCACAATAAAGCAGACATTAGGAGGAGGAGTCCAAGAAAGGAAAGAAACAAGCAGTGGAAATAAGATCCAAGACAGTAAAGGGAAAACAACCACATATCCTACAAAAGAAGCTAGGTACGAAGGGAATAGCGCTTCTAGAAAAATCCACTAAGCTACAGGAAGGAACTGTAAAGCTATAGGAAGAAATAAAGAAGCTAAAGGAAGGACCTGTAAAGTTACATGAAGAACGTGTAGAACTACAAGAAGAAACAAAGGAGCTTTAAGAGGGTATTATGAAGCTACAAGAAGGGACACTGAAGCTGCAATAACAAATTGTGAAGCTCTGTTACACAACATTCTGTCACTGTCCCTGTACTCCCCATCCATGATCCTAGAGGACCTCTACAATGTACCTGACATACTTTCCTATCATGAAGAAACTCCCATTGTGTCCCTCTTCATGAGCAGAATAATTCCCTTTTGCATCATTTCCCAAAAATATTCTATTTATCCTAGTTTACAAGACTAGCGCTAATGAACTGTGTCCTCCTTGCATCAATATACAGTGGTTACAACTATCCCTAGGGCCGATCAGATCAACAGAGCCCTTTCTCAGTCATGTCGATCCTCTTTTGAAAAGTTTTTTAAATATGGAGCCGAAGCTTCCACCTCTAGAAGTTTCGTAACTAAATTTTGGTAAATGGTTAAGCCAGATGGAGTCGAGGAGGTCAGTTTGAGCTCCTTTCCCCTATTAGGATGGAACTAATCCAAGAGATAAGGCCTTCTCCCATGAGAAGAGGAACCATATCCCATCCATCCAAGCTATATAAACCTTTATTTTTCCCAAGAAAAAGCTAGTTTTTAGTTTGGATTTAGAATAATCAGCAAGACATCTATAGTCTGAAGTTTTATAGTGTATGTTTGAGGGAGAATAGTGTGCTTGGGTGTGATTTGAGAGCAGAGGGAAAGAGACCTTAAAACCTCTATTATTGGGGCTGTTCATGAAGTGATATCAGAAGTGTGGGAGCCCGGATATGTTAGAGGAGAACAACAACATCAAGAGATCGGTTGTAATCTCTTCTTGAACTAATACAGATGCAACTATCGATTTTATTTCCTACATGAAATGTCATCTAACATATTTATGGCTTAATTTTTCTTGACCTGTTAAGTAGGCTGAATACAATATTGTATTCTATTACATTTGTTGTTCGTTGTTGTTTGCTTGTTTCAGGTGTGCCAAGGAAAGAAACGAAAGAGAGCTAGAGCAAGGAAGCAAGATCATCACCAATTGGAATAGCGTTCTAAGAGGTAGGCCCTCTTAATTGATTCTAGCCTAAGGAAATATTCCATAGATTGTCTATTTGTGAGTAGACCCACCCTCTCAGGCTAGAGGAATTGTTTGTGTCCACACTTAGAATTTACCTGCATCACAAATTGGCGACCATACTAGGGATCCAATCCTTTTGTTTAATTGATTGTAATTTCATGGTTTTGTGTGAACTTTTCTAGTGTCACCATTTCCCTCTAGTGTTCTCTTTGCATGTTTTACTGCTCTGAGTCTAAAATTTACAGTAGCAACTATGGTTTTTACCTCAGGAAATTTTTAATTTTTTCCTTGAATCCTTGGTCAAAGCATTTATTTTTTTGATAGTCATGCCAATCAATGCAAGTTTCTCAAAAACAGTCACGTCGACCACCTTTTGCCGTGTGTCGTCAGTTAGGGAGTCGCACCGATTCCTGTAGGTGAAGATCAGGGTTTACCCTAGATCATAGCCAGTGTGTCTTTCCCTCTTGATTTCTTCCTCTTATCTTATTCTCACTGTGTTCTCCCTGACAGGAAAGCTTCATTTAGCTTGGTTTGTGTGCTTGTTTGGTTTATCCCATCCCCTGATGTGTTAAGTCTGGCCCTATGTGAAGTTCCTTTTTATTTTTTCTTTGAATCCCTCAATTAGCACTGCTTGTAGCTTGGCCAGTCGTGTCAATCAGCCCATTAGCGCTAGTTGTAGTCTGGCCAGTCATGCCGGTTGTGCTTATCAGTGCTATTTGTCAGTTAGGCAGTAGTGCCAGTCTCTGAGTTAAGAAAAAATTAGAATTTCTCCTATTTTAGTGCGAGTGTGTCTTGACCCTTAGACTCTCTTCTTTTGCCCAAAAGTGACTAGGATGCTTTTTTTTCTACTTTTGATTAATTTATTTGCTTGAAGTTTCATTGCTTTTTTTTGTGTTTTTTAGATGGTTTCTATGACCCTAGGGCATCTAGGTGAATTACCGTTCATTTGTTTGTTTACTCATTATGTCAAGTTTCTGATTTGTTGCTTCATTTAATCCATCTTTTAGTCACAACATCTTCATTGCTTCATTTTCAATTGAATGAGTGAAAGAGTCTTGTTTTTTCTCTTATTTAGAGTGTCTCTTTTCTCGTTATGAGCATAGATTACATTGCTTGGTTTGTCGATTGAAGAATTTATGTGTTTGGTTTGTTTGATTCAGGGAAGAAGCTTCTTTTAGTTTCATTTATAATGCTTTGGATTTGATTGATGCTTGTTTGTTCAGAATTGTGAAAATTTTCATTAAAATGCTTTATGTGAAAGATTCATTTTGCATTTTATGAAAAGAAGAACATCATTCTAGTTTAATTAAGTGAAAATATTGCATTATTATCATAATTAAGAAGCTAGAATTGCATCATCATAAGCATTGGAAAAGAAATGAAACTTCTTTTTTTGTTAAGGGAAGGTTAAGTGCATTTAGGACATGTATTAGTGAAAGTTTTCATTCTTTGATTGTTGCATTGATTGTGTGCTCTCTATCCCTTAGTTAGTATTAACTTTCATAGAAGAAATATCTCTTCTCTCATATAGATGCATGTAGGAGTTTTGTCAAATGACATCGGCAGGGCCTTGTAATTGAAACCTAATTCAATATCAACCGTTAAAATTGATTGAATTAACCTAAGGAAGATTTGAAACTTAATGCTCACATTTAGAGGTCTAGGCTAGAGACATGTTCCAACGTCTTAAAACCTAGCAGATGTCGTTCACTTTGGCATTAGACATTGCTAGTACGGACGTGTGCTCCCCATGCCATCTTGTATATAAATGGATATCCCACTGGGTCTTCAATCCTTTATCTGTAGGAACTTGAGTCTGTTGCCTTGTAAATGTGATACACCAAACATAGCATTTGAGGATATTTCTTGCTCGTACTTCTCGGTTCACTGAGAGGTATTATGCAGTTCACAGTTACCTAGAAATCCTTATGCCTAGAGTACCCTGAGTAGTCATTTTTGATCTTTACTAACTCTTTAAATTTGAAAATATCATTGAGCACTTGTCCTTTCGAGCTTGTTAATTCCGAAAGCAGCTAGAGTCACCTTTCATCCTTTTCTTGACTCTTAAAATATGAAAAGGAAAAGTTTTGTTTCATTGTCTTAAAATTAACTGTCCACGAAATATTCTTGGTTAAAGTTATCTTCCTTAGTGTTTCTTTAAAAGTCAATTTCAATGGCAACATTCCCAGAGTCTACCAGTCAAGGGTTCCCCTCAGATGGGAATCCTAGTCCTTTTCCTTCTTTTGGAAATGTTTGTGCTCCTTATGGCAATGTTGTCCCTCCCTGGGTTAACCATTGGTTTAGTTGTCTGGTTATTTTCGACCTCAGTGGTCTCGAGTGTCCCGACTCCTATCCAAACATCTGCTTCATTCGAATCATGTCACAATGATTCTAAGTTTGACCCCTCGCCTTCTTCCCCCGTTTCTTCACCCTCCTCTTCTACTTTTCCTGGTGAAAGTTTCAAATCTAGTAACTAGGAGGCTAAGAAGAAGAAGAAGAAGATGAAGAAGAAGAATTCAGATAAGCGAAAGGCCAACCGTGCAACTATTTCTCTAAATGCACTTCGTATTGACAAACCTTCTGATCCTCCATGGAAGGCTAGATTCCCTTGCAAGCTGTGTAAGGGTGACCATCTCCTTCGAGACTATCTTGGCATCCCCAAAGTCTTAGAGGTATGGTCTCAAGACCTGAATCGACCATCCCCATCAACCTCTGGAGATCATGTTGATGCTACACCTTCATCTAACGATGGTAAGAAGAAAGGGAAGATTAGATTCCCCTGTAGGTTATGTAAAGGAGAGCATCTTCTTCACCTTTGTCCTCTAATGGATAAAGATTCCAAAGTTTTAGAAAACCTTGCAGCTCCTTAACCCCAACTTCCTATTGGTTATTAGAAGATTTCTTCTGACCCTCTCCTGGTTGGTAAAGAGATTGAGTTGGATTCATCTCTTGTCCATCCTGCTCTTCCGGAGCGAGACTCTCTTGTGTCTGTTCTCAACCAACCATTGGTTGAAAAGAGTTTTGACTTGGTCCCACCACCAGTTGATCACTCTATTCCGAAAGGCAGTGATGATCATACTGCTCATGTTCTTCTCATTTCCTCAGATTCTCATGAATCAAAGAGTGACCATCCCATCCCGGTTTTTTAGGAGAATCCTTCTCCTATTCCTGCAGAGCATGGGGGGAATCATATGATACCCCCACCAAGTATTTATGTCATCTCTTTTGGTTGGAGTCAATTGACTACTTTCCAGCTTCCATCTTATGTGCCTTTCCAGATCACAGTACAAGCCTATAATATGGTAGTACATGGAACTATATTAGATGAAGGCGCATTGGTTAGCATCATGTCTTCTACTACTTGGAAAGATTTGGGCTCACCACAGCTTGTGCCTATCACTCAGAATTTGTTGGCTTTCAATGGAGGAACCAGTCAACCCATAGGGATCCTTCCAAAGTTCCCTATTACTTTGGGAGGAAAGACCATCTATATAGACATGATTGTAGTCCAAGGCCCCTTAGATTTCAATCTTCTCCTTAGATGCGACTATGTTTATGTCACGGGGGCTCTTGTTTCTTCACTTTTCCATGTGGTTTGTTTTCCGCACGAAGGGAGAATTGTGACTATTAATCAACTGTCATTCATTGGTCACCAGGTGCCTCATTTGCAACCATCGTCCCCTATCAGCTCTTGTTTGCAAGTAGTACCTTCCCCGCCACAGGTCAATTATGTGGCTACCCGTTCGATCTCCACATCTTCTGATGATCACACAGATGGCATAATACATTATGTACTAGGGGCATTGGAACCCGATCTGTCTTTGGTACCAAATGACATGTATTCCTCCCAGAGAGTGGTTCTTCCATCTAGTGAAGACCTCTTGGGAGCTATGTTATCATATGGTTCATGAACAAATGTGTGAGCATAATTCCTTGTCTTGTGTCAAGCTCATTAAAAAATGAAACAAGGGTCATGAGGATAGTTCCTAATCTCGTGTCAACCTCGTTAAAAAATGAAACAAGGGATGGGCATAGTTCCTTGTCTTGTGTCAATCTCATTAAAAAATGAATCAAGGAGACTGAGGATAGCTTGTTCCTATATCAACCTTGTTAAAAAATTAAGCAAGGGTCTCGAGGATAGTTCTTTTACTGTGTCAAACTCATTAAAAAATGAAGCACCTCCCTTTTCCAAATCAAGTCTTTGATTAAGATCTCGTAAAATCCTAGTTGAGTCTTTCCTAGATCTTCAAAGTGAACCTTAATTCCATTCACCTAGTTGAATAAAATGAAGCTTGGGAGGCATGTACCTCGAATTGAGTCATTATGCCGGGTGCATGAAAACTTATAGAAAGCATAGTTTTTCATTTCAATCTTGTGTAAACATGAAACCAAATCCAAATGGAGTTCTCCATGGTTGAATCTTGTGTAAAAATGAACCCATGCCCAATTTACATCTCGTGATTGCCATTTTCATCAACTAATTTCTGCTAGATGAGCCTTGGTTGTTTCATTCCATCACCACCATCTCTTTGGCCGATCATATGCTTTCACTTGGTTTTTTTCCTTTCTTGAGGGACTGCAACGATGAGTAGTTTTATTAGCCAACCTCTTGACCATTACATGTTTTGAGTAGTTCCACCATTGCCGGAACTAGTTGCTACCCTTTATACCACTCGTTCCTCTAGGACGAGTCACCTTTAAGCTCTTTTCTGACTCTTAAAAGATGAAAAGATTGCAGAGTATTTTTTCCCTTTTTGACTCATAAAAGGGAATAAAAATGGGGGGTCTGCTTTCAAGCTCTTTTTTGACTCTTTAAATGTGAAAATATTACCAAGCTCTTATCATTTTGAACTTGTTAAAGGATGCGAAATGTAGTTTACCCAGTATACTTTTACCCCTCTTTTGGGCTGTGATAAACTATTTACGAAAACAGTACTCCTTCACTGAAATGGTCAAGCAGTTCTCTCAAGTAACATTTTCTACCTTTTCGGGCTCAAGAGACACAAATGTACAAAAAGGGACCATGTGGAGTTTTCTTTTCTGTTTCTTTTTCAAACTCTCTAAACATGAAAAATATACCGAATTACACCTTTGTCGGACCCGTTAAAACATTAAACTACATTGGATTCGCCACCATGACGAACATGAGATTCTCCTTCTTAGGGATCATTAAGCTTACTAAGTCATATTCATCCGAAGGATGAACTTATAGTGCAAGCATATACTATCCCCTTCAAGCTTGTGATAAAAAATAATTGGTGTACTTGCCAGAAATGGTGGGGGAAAATTTGGAAATTCTATCAGTTGTGTCAGCAGCTCACTCTTGAACATGACACTATCTGTTTCATTTCGGGCTGGGGTATCTTCCTGTTGAAGGCTCAAAAAATCAGGTCTACAACAAGGGGGATAACCACCCAGTCTCGACCTTAAAGAAGCTCCTTTTCCATTTGGAATAGTGGCTCCAATTGGCGATGATGGGACCAGTTTCCCAATCTGTTTATGATGGGTGTACTAACGGAATGATGTTTTTCTTTTTTGGGTTTATGGGGTGAATGCTTGTTTTTAATATACTCTATCTTTTAACTATGATATGCAATTTATTCTAATAAAAGAAAACATCTAACTTTAAATTATCCCGGGAGTAATGTTTCACTTATGCAATCTAAAATAATTTCTAACAGCAATTTATAATGAAAATCATTCAATCACTACGAGAAAAGAATCCATTAAAAATGATTGTTTCGTATAAAAAAGTTAGTCAAAACAATTATGAGAAACATATTGCATAAGACTTATTCGTATACTCAGCATAAAAAGTAAGTTATCACCATACAGAAGTGCAATAATTACAGCTAAACATTCATACTTTCATATATCAATAATTGAAAATAATTTATTGCTTGGCACATAAGTAAAAAGTATCAGGAGATAAAAATACCATTGGTAATAAGTTCTACTCATGAGTTGTAGCAATAGAGATTTATCTTCAAATCACTCAAAATCCACTAAGAGTACAAAAGTGCATTTTTGTAGCAGACATCAAAACTCATATAAAAATAAATCTCGTTCCATTCATTTTATCAAAACCTCCTCAGTAGGGGCAAACTGCACGTCCTGAAGAATTGATTTTGATAAAACTCCGGACCCCTCTCTAAATGCATGAGAGGGGTTTAAATACTACTCTAATGAAATCTAAAAATAAATATTACAAAAATAGATTATGAGGTTTAAACCACCTACCTCATTTTAAGCAAAAATGAACTAAAACAAAACAAAACTGTATCTATGATAAATCCTCCATCTCATCCTTTAGATTACAAATGTCCAGCATTGGTTTCAAGAGCATTGGTTGGCCGACTTCAGCTCTCAACTGTCCTGCAAATATGACGTTGGCTAGAGCTGGCACTATCTTCTTGACAAAGGCTACAAGGCATTTTAGGGTCATCCATTGGCTATGTGTCTTTACTAGGTACTGCCAGTATGTGTCCCAGTTTAACCTTTTTATCTCTTTAATCGACTCTGCCTTTCCTCTGTTGTCTACTTCCACTTTGTTTGAAGTTGTTGTAGCTTTGGGAGGAAGCCCAGGGTAGTCTCTAATATCAAATTGGCCTTGTGCAGATTTTCATTTATGCACTCAATGACATTTTTTGTTGCTATCACTACCTCTTCCATCGCCTCTTCTACTTCTTTAAGCTGGGAATCCCATTTCACAAATAAAATTAATTTGTGAGATTCGTTGATTCTGGGCAATTCCGCTCTTTTCCCTTCTTCTGATCTTTGCCAGTTCAAGAAGTTTGAAACCTTCTTAAAAAATGAATCATAATCAAGTCATAAATCTACGACTTGATTTGTAATATTATCACTCGTTTCACAATGGGAATTCCATTGCGAGATCTTCTGGTAGAGTATTTATTCCTATTGCAAGAGCTGGGCATTAAGAGTGAGTGCTTCTGTGATAAATTCCCCAATTTTTGGATCCTCCTTATGCAGTTCTATCATGGCTTGTAAATATTCTTCATTATTGGCCAAACTGCTTTGATGATTCAATTGCATCTGCTGGAAGTCTTGTTGGAGTTTTATTAGCTACGTTTCTGCTTCTTGACTGATGCTGACTTGCTGTAGTTGCTATTCTAAAAACAAAATCCTATCCTCCTCTTTTAGTGGCACTTGAACTTCTATTGCTTATCAATTGTTGCCGAAACGTATTCTCCTGCGATCTGAGAGAGCCTAGTTAGATTTTCTAATGGGTCTGTAGTTGGGTCCTTCCAAAGAAAATCCAGAGGTTCATCCTCTAGAGTGAGCATGGAATCTATTTTTCTTTTCTTTCTCTGCCTCTTGACAACAACCTTATGTTGTGGGCTATAAAATAAGTCTAGAGGAGGAATCTCCTCTATATTTAGTGCAATTTCAGACGATGGAGCAACAGGAATATTCTCCATTTCTTGAGTATTAATAGCCCCTTCTACCACCATTTCCATGGCTGTCTCTCTTAGGTTTGTCAGTGGCTTTGTGATTTGTTCCTCAGTGTTGATTAATTTATTAAAATTCTCACATTACCCTTCTAGATCTACTACAAGTGGCTATGTTGGATTTGTAATGGGAGTGGGATTTTCAGCTTGTTTCAGGGACAAAACCTATTGGTCAGGATTTTCTGTAGATTGAGTTGTGTCTTTAATCGACCCCTAACTTTTGTTGTGTTCACTCTTGGACTGATCATTGGACTTTTCAGCTGATTCTTTTTTGGAATTTGATTTAGACTTCTCTTCTTTTGAACTTCCACTTATGCTTACACTGGGAGTAGGCTCCCTTATTGGTTCAATGAGCAATTGGTCCAAAGGGACCTTTGTTAACCTTTGTTTTCTGTAATTTTCAAACTTTTGAAGTTTTTCTTGGTAAAACTAAATTTGTGCCATATGTAGAACCTCTCTGAAAGTGTTCTTCTGCAGAAAGACATCATTAAATGGATCTTCTTCATTGGCAAGCACTTTTATTTTAACCATTGTATTAAAATTACTTACAACACTAAAGGGATCATATTGCCTCCCCAGGAACTTTGGTAGTTATAAACATAGCATATTAACAACCTCTTTAAAAGCATGACCCAAGTCAAATAATGCAAAAGCTCCGTATAATACAGGAAATGGAGGCCAAATGGCATTTTTTTAGAATATTTCAGTACTTTGCTCATTCCCCCAATGCCACAAGTCTGGTAGGCTATTTCCCTGGCCATTAGTTTATCGGGGACATAAAAAGGAAGCACATGGGGTGAAGAAATGCTGCCAAACACCCTAATGTATGTGAACAACTCCTCTCCAAACCACCTTCCCACAGGGAGAATGTCAACTTTAGCTTCTGGGGAAAATCTTGGGGCGTCTTTATTGTAGAGCATTTTATGAATAGGGAGCATAAATCCATGAAACTTTTTGTAGAAATGTGGGATGAAATTGGATTCCCACAATACTTTGTGATAAACCTGAATGGTAAGATGATTTTGTACCATCCACTTCCATCCCATAATAGCAAAATCGGAGACAAAACAAATGGTGTCCATGACATAGGCACTCAAAAAGAATGGAGGATAAACCCTTGAAGTAAAACTTCTTTTAGTTCGATATCCTAAAATAGCGGAGGCTAAATTATCTGATAAAATTTGGACCCAATCCATTATGGTGGCATTGGTAGTCACATCCAATAGAGGTAACCACTTTGATGAAAACATATTGATGTCTGGTCCCCCAAACAGTCTACACAACATTGTAGTGAAAAAATAGTAAGGAGAAGAAAGAGAGCCAATGGCGTACATACTGTTTTTATCCTTCTTTAATCTTTCCTCATTGTTTGACTAGTGCTTTGTGCATTCTGCCAAGTCTTCGTTCTCCTTGGCAAACTTGTCTACAAACTGCTTGTTGTAGCTAGCCTGGGGTTCTGGCAAGTGATACATGTGTCTCAAATTATTTGGGAAAATGACCCCATGACTTGCTGATTGGCCGTCTTGAACTCTCTATCATATATGTTTGCGTGACCTATAATCCATTTCACCATATTCGTGTAGGGGAGTATCTTCGGCCTGACAGCAATATGGTGTATAAACGAGCATGCAAGCTCAATTAGGGATGCTTTAGAAGAGGTGTCCATCTGCTGTAATTGTAACCTTCATAATTCTTGGGTTTTCCTCTTCTAACAGTTGGTACATGGCTTCCCAGGTAGATATCCATGTGTCCCTAGTACAAGTGGTGTCTGTGAATAATGGAGTCATTTCTGTTTTCTCAGATGCGGGTGCCTTGAATTTCTTCCCCATTTCGTCATGTATTACGTTCTGCGTACTATTCCTGAAAATTGCAAGTAGAGAGCAAGGATATGATCAAGATTCTAGTGAATACAGGAAACATCAATAGAAAGACAAAAACAAGGTGACGGGAAAGCTTTAATTCTTCAATCATATCAAATATATCACCTTGTGTTAAATGGTCCTTTACCCTGATCCAAATCATTTTTTAATAAATGACCACTAATGGGCTGTTAAGTTTAAAATTTAATGTTCATAACTTTGCATTGAACGATGGAAAGTACTGTCATAGAACTTTGAGCCCTTAGATCTGCGATAAAAGCGATTTTACAATTTGCTTTGCAATATCGCAGATCGCAATATTGCAAAACCTATTATCGTTAAAAACCATTGTTTCGTCGAGCCGCTGCGATATGCAATTTGCGAGAGGCTTATCGCATTTCACAATATTTGGGTGTTTTACATAAAGTAGTGTCATGGAATTTGGAATTTGTGATGCAATGAGGTTGTAAGACTTTGTGATCTCACATTCTCGTGGATCACATTTTCGAAGAGTTACTTTTATAAGAGATGCCCACTGTGATCTTTTATGATGCGATAATATCATTTTAAAAGTGGGTTTTTCAAATCTTCTCTTAATATTCAAGACTTTCCTCTTATAAAGCTTTTCCTAGGTCTTGTGGTATATAGCACTTTTTATAAGGAAACTCATAGCTTGTGATGTTTTATGCGCTTGGAGTATGAAAAGGTAAATTTACATGTTTTAGCAAGTTCTACTTTGATATCTTGTTTTATTCTAAAAACAAAAGGCAACATTAAATGCTAAGATTTGATTTTTTGGAAGGGTCCCCATTTATTAATATTATTGCTAACACTAATAAAAGGGGGGTTGTTGATGGTCATAACCATTGACGATTCACTTGAAAGAACCAGTTATCTCTGATGGTTTTTTTTAATTTTCTAAAACTTCTAAAATAGAAATGGTTTTGAAAATGAAACTTTATTGTAGAAATATAAGGTAAACAGTGCTATTTGTTAACAACAACATCTTGTTCCAACTATCCTTATTATGATTATCTTCTCCCCAGAGGTAGTCATTGTACTCACATCAGTCATTACTTGGTTTGTAAAGATAAAAACAAAGACATCTCCTTAGATCAATTTAGGTATACTCATTTGTCGTAGGTACAGCCTCTACTACCAGCAAGCATCCATAGCCTCGACAGGGTTACCTATTACCCAACAATGATCCAGTATCCTACTTAAGAAGTATGCAATTTTCAAAGATAATTCCTCATATACACTTATTGCTTTTTCTTTTCTTATTTCTCTTTTAATTCTTAAAGAACAATGTCTTGGTTTGGTGGCCAAAATTGACAGTTCCATTCACTTGATTTATAACTTAACTGAACAAGCTAGCTCGTGATGAGACCCCTTGTCTTTTGATTGAAACAATCTCGAGTCATTACCCTATTTTGGTATGTAGTTTTGCAATGTCAGTTAGTTATAATCTTTATGATCATGATAATCCGACGCTTGATGAGACCTCTTATTCTTTAAGTTTAAAGTGCATAGTTGGATTACTCTTTGAATCTCGCAATTTCCTAAAGTGGGGAGGAAGTCATTGGTTCCTTAAGAGTTCTTCTGGACAAAAAATGTAGAGTTTAAAAATAGCTTTTCTGTAGAGAATCTTTGTCTTTTTATTGATACCTTTTATGATTGATATGAGGAAAACTTCTTCCTAAGGTTGATTTTAACCAAAACTTGTATAGTTGAAACAAAAGAACAAGTAAAAATTTTCAGAATGATAGCACTTGATCCTATGTTTCAAAAATAAAGATTAATTTTCCTAACCGCTCCCACTTATACAAGCGAAAAACAAAATTGACATGAGACACTATTTTTTGTGGAAACCAAAAGTAAACATTTTCAACCTATTTTATTATCAAAAAGAAAACTAAACTAAAAACAATAATTTACAAAAAAAAATAGAAGAAATCATCTTCTATGGGAAATATTTTTTTAAGGATTTGTCCATTAACAGGTAAAGACTCTCTTTTCCCTGTTAAATCTTGTAGCATGAAAGTTAATGGACCAATGATTTCGACAATCTGGAATGGTATAAGCCATATCCGTTGGAATTTAGTATGCTTTCCTTTCTCTTCATGGGCTTTATCCCATTTCAATACTAAGTCTCCAAGCTGAAAATCTTTTCTAGATACCAAGTTTGAATCAAAAGATACTTTTACTAACTGTTGATGATGCAAATAGGTAATTTTGGCCTTTTCTCATTCCTCTTCAAGCTTAAGGATCTGCAATTGTCTTAACTGCAAGGATGAGGAAGGTGTATCTTCAATGAATTGAACTAAGGCTAAAGAAGGAATAGCTAGATTTGTTGGAAGGACCACTTCTTTCACATAAACTAAATTAAAAGGAGAAGTGCCAATAGAAGTTTTCTGAGTTATTTGATCTGCCCAAAGAGCGTACATTAAATACTTATGCCAATTTCTATGATTTTGATCAATAGTCCGTTTAATGATTCTAATAAAGTTTTTGTTTTTGGATTCAGCCAACCCATTTCCTTGCGGATAATAATTGGTAGAATACATAAGCTTAAAAACTCTTTTGAGCGCAAATTCAGTCATAGCATTACCTGAGAAATATGATGCATTATCAAACATTAAAGCAGAAGGTAATCCAAACCTAGTAATTATGAATTGATCTATGAATTTGATGATACTCTTAGAGTTGGCTGACTTCAGCGGAACTACTTCCACCCATTTAGTAAAGTAATCGGTAGCAGTAAGGATGTATTTATGTTGTTTAGAAGAGTGAGGAACAATATCACCTATTATATCTAATCCCCATTGTTCAAATGGTTGATCAATATTGACCGACTGTAATGGAAATGATGGTTTCCTCTGTCTTCCAACAGCAGTTTGAGAAACTTGACATCTTCTTTCATAGCTATGTGCATCCTTAAATAATGTTGGCCAGTAGTAGTCTGTGCACAAGATTTTGTGTGTTGTCGCATCTCCTGCATAGTGTCCGTCTACTGGTCCGTCATGAAGTTCATGCAATACTTTTTCAGCTTCAGATTTCTCAAGGCATCTAAGGAGAACAAAATCATAATTCATTCTAAAGAGTACATCATTTACAATTTGATATTGTTTAGCTTTTAGCCTCAGGGATCTTTTCTTTGTTTGATTCAAATGTGAAGGAGCATATCCATTCTTTAAGTAAAATATGATATCTGCATATCTTGATTCAACGTCATTTAGGCTTACCTCATGCATTTGTACTTCACTATCTGGAGACTGTGTTTCTAACATGTGCAATGCTCCAGCCAACATCCTGCAAAAACCTTGACTTTTTACAATATTTGCTGGTTTGATTTCAGCATCATATTCTTGCAGGGCTATGACCCAATTTTCCCTCTTTTCACCCACGTCTTTCTGTACCAAAATATTTCTTACCACTGGAAATGGTACTATTATTTTCATATGAGTCTTGAGAAGAAAGGGTCGAAAGAGTTTGATTTCTTTGAAAACAACATAAGCCTATTTCTCAACGTCGGATTAATTTGATTCAGCTCCTTGCAAGTTCGAACTAAAGAAGGAAATTGGGGCTTCAACTTTATCTTGATTGGCCTCTGTGAGTATTGTAGTGTACGATTTCTCAGAGGCAAATGCATACAAAATGAAAGGATCAAAAAAGTTTGGAGTCACTAGGGATGGGGTATTTATAATTGCTTGTTTTATCAAACCAAACGCTTCATGTTCTACATGAACCCATTTGAAAAGAGAGTTTTTCTTTATCATGGATTGGAGAGGTGACACAATTCTCGAAAAGTCGGGGACAAATCTTTTAATGAAATTAATCTGACCAAGGAAAGACTGCATCGCTTTTTTGTTATGGGGTAGGGATATCTCCAAAATTTCCTTAATTCTAGCTGTATCAATATGGATTCGAGCTTTAGACACTATTAATCCGAGAAGCTTCCCTTCACTTAATGCAAAAAACAAATTTTTTGGATTAAGTGAGATCCCATATTTTTGACATCGTTGGAAGATCTGTTTTAAGTCTCTGAGGTGACTACTGCATTTTTTAGAATACACTGTTACTTCATCTAAGTAAATCACCATTGATTTATTCACTAACCCTTTAAATGCAATGTCCATGGCCCTTTGAAATGTGGCACCGACGTTAATAATCCCAAACGACATCATTTGATATGCATAAGTGCCCCATTTTGTTCTAAATGTAGTCTTCAATTGATCATCTGGGTGGACTAAGATTTGGTTATACCCCAAGAAGCCATCCAGAAAGGACATTAGTCTAGACCCTACAACTGATTGTAATATTTGTTCCATAGGGGGTAGTGGAAAATTATCCTTTTGGCAAGCTTTATTGAGATTTCGAAAGTCAATACAAATTTGAATATCTCCGTTTTTCTTTCTGACTGGTACTAGGTTGGAAACTCATCTGGAATGCCTAACAGGAAAAATTATATTGGCTTTTAGTAATTTGTTCAACTCAGACTTAATCTGATTTTCCACATTAGGATGGATTTTCCTTAATTTCTATTGGACTGGCTTTTTATCAGTGATCATTTGAATTGTATGTTGTATGATTGAAGCGTCGTAAGTTTTGAGATCATTGTAATTCCAGGTAAAGACATTTTTGTATTGTTTCAACAGTCAAATGAAAGCTGCCTTTTCCTCAGGTGTTAGACCAAGACCTAGGTTGATGTTCTGTGATTTTATGTCAGTCCCTAGATTCACTAATTCATATCTCAGAGTTGAACTCTGAAGTTTTGAATTGGTGGACCTTTTGAACCTCTCCTTTAAATCATATAGGTCCTCCAACTTGACTACGGATTTGGGTGTAGCGTTATTGTTGTTTCCTTGTTTCATTTGCTTGTCATGTTGGTCTTCATCAATTATCTAATTATTGTAAGAGCCCTTTGAAGTCAGAAAACTTACAATATTAGGGTCATCATTGAAAACTGTCCAGTTGGTAATATTATCAGGAATGGAGGGTGTAAAGATTAATTCAATTGAGAATCTGTTTGGACTATAGTCCTCTGATGGAATGAGTTTGGAAGCTACATTAGCAAGGAGATCAGCACTAGCATTTTGGAGTTTGGGAATAGATGAAATATTAAATGATATAAAGAGTGAAGTCAGGTCTTGTACTAAAAATTGATAGTGCTTCAAGTGTCCTGATAGACAATGTATAGTATTTGTTACCTGTCTGATGACAATCTCAGAATCTCTAAAGGCTTGCAGATATTTGATATCAAGCTTGATTGCCTTGTATAACCCTTGAACTAACACTTCATATTCAGCAGTATTTTTCATGCAATTGAACTCGAGTCTACATGTTAGCATGGTTTTCTCTCCTTTTGGGCTAACTAATATACAAACTGCTCCTACTCCATCATTAGAATTAGAACCATCAAAAAATAATTTCCAAAACAAAGTTTTATTTACCGGTTTATCTACAAAATCAATGCATCTAGAAGTGTCCGTTTGAGAGAAATTTTCTATCTGAGATAAAACGGAATTTTCTAAAAAAGGTGAAGTATGAGCATTGAAATTCCCTAAGAATGAATCAACAGAATAATTTCCAATTATATTGTTGTTTTACGCTATAGGTTCGTTTTCCCCTTCCAACTTCATTACTATATACTTTTGGTGTCTTTCTCGCTCAACCTTTATCTAATTTGGTTTACCATTGTAAGGGAGCCACATATGAGACCAGTTGGTCACAAAGTAATCGTGAAGCTTCTCTCACCAATCCCTACTAAGGATTAGTCAATAAAATTCAGGAATGTCTGTGACGAGTATATCAATGACTTGACATACCTTTGGGTTTGATGAAAGCCTTATGGTCATTTGATTAAGTCCACCGATAACCTCAACTTGAGACCAATCCAGCTGCACTATGCTCACTGCAGATTTTTGAGGTTGGACATTTAACTTTGCGCAAACTGTCTTAGGCAAGATATTAGATGAAGCACGAGAATCTACCAGACAGGTTTGCAAATTTTTATTGAAAACTTCAAAGGTAAGGAGAAATGGTGGTGTATGGGATTTCGACCTTCCTCCAATCAAAGAAATGTCATTTGGATCAACTTTATTTGACATACTAGTCGGAGGTCTTCCCATTTCATGAGTAGCTTGTGAAATTACAGTGGCAGGTAGAGGTGCAATAGGTATTGCATGCAGTTCTTTTAAGAGCAATTTTTGTTGATGCTTTAATTTGCTTAGCTCATGAAAAGTAATATTAGTCCTAGTTTTCTTCATGTCTTCAACAATGTTATACTCCATTTCATCAGAGATGATAAGTGTTTTAGATGGAGTTGTTGAATCAGATTAGACTGGGTTTGTCTGAGTAGACTTTGGGGAAGACTTCTTCCCTACAATTTTATCCTTAGAAGTCGGGCTTGAATTTTTTTTCTTAGCACTGGATTGTGGAGGATCAAGTTGATTTCTACTTCTGGTAGTAATTGGTAATGCATCTTGATCTTCTTGATCCAGAAGAATGAAGTCCCACATTCCTTATAGTTCTACAACTTTATCATCATCAGTCTGTTCCTCATTTGAAACTTCTTCCTCTTCCCCTTCTCATTCTGCGTTTATTATGGCATTTGGAAGTTTCAGGTCAATTGAAGGATTTCTTTTAAAGGCTTTATAAGGTTTCTTGGAAGAGGTTTCTGCTACTTGTTTCTTTATATCTACCATTTTGTTGGACATGTTTTTCAAGACTTTCTATAACCCTTCCAGGTCGAATGGGTCTTTTGGTTGTTTTTTCTTCGGATTATCTCTGAAAGATACTTTTTTAGACTTTCTTTCATCTATAGTGTTTTTCTTTTCTACGGCTAAGATACGTTTCTCTACAGCTATCGCCTCTATCATGTTTTCAGCTAATGTTGGATTGGAAGCTCTATCTACAAAGATGGATGAATTTGAAGGAAAAGTGGAAATATACCATTCATTTTAGACTTCATTACTAGGTTTCTATGCTGCTGGTATTTTGTTTAATAATTTATTGAAGCGAGAATTGAAATCCTTAATTGGTTCTCTTGGTTCGACTTTCAAATTGGAGAGGTCATTGATTAAAGTTGTTATAGATCGGTCATCTCCAAATTTTGTTAAAAACTAATCTTGAAATGTATACTAGTTATTAATGGATCTTAATGGTAATGAAAAATACAATGATCCTGCTGCTCCTTTTAAAGTATAAGGGAATAATCGTACAATTGCATCCTCTTCTGTTACTCCATTTAAATTTATGGACAACTTGAAATTATTTATGTGCTCCTCGGCTGATAAACCATTGTCAAGATTGAACGTGGGGAACCATTTCTTAGGATGAGCTAGTAATTGTGATAAGGGTACAGGCATGTTCACAGCTCATAGATTAGCCCATGGCCTTGGTGGAGGATTTCCTGCCATTGTTAGAGTATGAGTAGGAGGAGGAGTTGCAGTAGTTGAAGGTGGTTGAGTAGAGGAGGATGTTGCTCCTATACCTGTGTGAACCATGATCTGAAGTTGAGGGATGGATGAGTGAACTTGTGATGATATGGATGGGATGGTAGATGAAGATGATGATAGAAACTCACTCTGAGATTCTACTGGGTTTTTCCTAGCTTTCTTACGACTTGGTAAAGGAAACTCAACTGGTGGGATTCCTAATTTTTCACTTTGTGATCTAGTCAGTCGTTGAGATGGGGTCAAATGAGAAGTGACACTAGCTTGGGAAAACTCATATTCTTCATGAGATAGGGAAATTCCCTGTAACTTATGAATTAAAGTTTGTAACTCAGGGGGATCTAAGGAAAAATGTTCTGGCTTTCTTGGGATTTCAGTAATGTGCTTTGAATTTTTCTTTTCAACTTCTGGTTCAGTGATGGAAGATTTAGAATGTGAACAAGAAGTTGAGGGTGTTGGTGAGGGAGTTTTACACTTAGAATGGCGTGAAGATGTATATTTACTTTCCATTCATAGTCATGCCCTCCTTCTAGTGCCAAATATGTTGAAGGCTTGAAAAATTAGGCATACAACAAGGGGGATAACCAACTGGTTTGGACCTTGAAGCAACTCCTTTTCCGTTTGGAATAGTGGCTCCGACTGGGGATGATGGGACCAGTTTCCCAATCTGTTTATGATGGGTTTACTAACAAGATGATGTTTTTGTTTTTTGGGTTTATGGGGTGAATGCTTGTTCTTAATCTAGTCTATCTTTTAACTATCATATGCAATTTATTCTAATAAAAGAAAACATCTAACTTTAAATTATCCCAGGAGTAATGTTTCACTTATGCGATCTAAAATAATTTCTAATAGCAATTGATAATGAAAATCATTCAATCACTACGATAAAAGAATCCATTAAAAATGATTGTTTCGTATAAAAAAGTTATCTGAAACAATTATGAGAAACATATCGCATAAGATTTATTCATATACTCAGCATAAAAATTAAGTTATCACCATACAAAAGTGCAATAATGACAACTAAACATTCAGACTTTTATATATCAATAACTGAAAATAATTTATCACTTGGCACATAAGTAAAAAGTATCAGGAGATAAAAATACCATTGGTAATAAGTTCTACTCATGAGCTGAAGCAACATAGATTTATCTTCAAATCACTCAACATCCACTAAGAGTACAAAAGTGCATTTCAGTAGCAGACATAAAAGCTCATATAAAAATAAATCTCGTTCCATTCATTTTATCAAAAGCTCCTCAGTGGGGGGCAAACTGCATGTTTTGAAGAATTGTTTTTGATAAAACTTTGGACCCCTCTCTAAATGCATGAGAGGGGTTTAAATACTACTCTAATGAAATCTAAAAATAAATATTACAAAAATAAATGAGGAGGTTTAAACCACCTGCCTCATTTTAAGCAAAAATGAACTAAAACAAAACAAAACTGTATCTATGATAAATCCTGCATCTGATCCTTTAGATTGCAAATGTCCAGCATTGGTTTCAAGAGTGTTGGTTGGCCGACTTAAACTCTCAATTGTCCTGCAAATATGGTGTTGGCTAGAGCTGGAACTATCTTCTCGACAGAGGTTATGAGGCATTTCAGGGTCATCCATTGGCTATGTGGCTTTACCAGGTATTGCTAGCATGTGTCCCAGTTTAACATTTTTATTTGTTTAATCGACTCTGCCTTTTTGTCTTTTGTCTATTTCCACTTTGTTTGAAGCTGTTGTGCATTTGGGAGGAAGCCCGGGGTAGTCTTTGACATCAAATTGGCCTTGTGCAGATTTTCATTTATGCACTCAATGACATTGTTTGCTACTGTCGATGCCTCTTCCATCGCCTGTTCTGCTTCTTTAAGCTGGGAATCCCATTTCGCAAATAACATTTCTTTGTGTGATTCGTCGATTCTGGGAAATTCCACTATTTTCCCTTCTTCTGATCTCTTCCAGTTCAAGAAGTCTGAAACCTTATTTAAAATTGAATCATAATCAAGTCGTAAATCTATGACTTGATTTGTAATATTATCGCTCGTTTCACAATGGGAATTCCATTGCGAGATCTTCTGGTAGAGTATTTCTTCTTGTTGCAAGAGTTGGGCGTTAAGAGAAAGTGCTTCTGTGATAATTTGCCCAATTTTTGGATCCTCCTTATGTAGTTCTATCATAGCTTGTAATTGTTCTTCTTTATTGGCCAAACTGCTTTGATGATTCAATTACATCTACTAGAAGTCTTGCTAGAGTTTTATTAGCTGTGTTTTTGCTTCTTGACTGATGCTGACTTGCTGTAGTTGCTATTCTTAAAACAAAATCCTATCCTCCTTCTCTTTTAGTAGCACTTGAACTTTTGTTGCTTTATCAATTGTTGCCAAAGCGTATGCTCCTACGATCTGAGAGAGCCTAGTTAGATTTTCTAATGGGTCTATAGTTGGGTCCTTCCAAAGAACATCCAGAGGTTCATCCTCTGGAGCGAGCATGGCATCTATTTTTCTTTTCTTTCTCTGCCTCTTGACAACAACCTTATGTTGTGGGCTATAAAATATGTCTAGAGGAGGAATCTCCTCTATCTTTAGTACAATTTTAGATGACGGAGCAATAGGAATATGCTCCATTTCCTGAGTACTAACAGCCCCTTCTACCATTATTTCTATGGTTGTCTCTCTCAGGTTTGTCAGTGGCTCTACGCTCTATTCCTCAGTGTTGATTAATTTATTAAAATTCTCCCATTCCCCTTCTAGATCTACTACAAGTGGCTTTGTTGGCTTTGTAAGGGGAGTGAGAATTTCAACTTGTTTCAGGGACAAAACCTACTCGTCGGGCTTTTCTATAGATTGAGTTGTGCCTTTAATCGACCCCTCACTTCTGCTATGTTCACTCTTGGACCGATCATTGGACTTTTCATCTGATTCCTTTTCGGAATTTGATTTAGACTTCTCTTCTTTTTAACTTCCACTTATTCTTACACTGGGAGTAGGCTCCCTTATTGGTTCAATGAGCAATTGGTCCAAAGGGACCTTTATTAAGCTCTATTTTTTGTAATTATCAAACTTTTGAAGTTTTTCTTGGTCAAACTAAATTCGTGCCATATGTAGAACCTCTCTAAAAGTGTTCTTTTGCAGCAAGACATTGTCAAAGGGATCTTCTTCATTGGTAAAAACTTTTATTTTAACCATTGTAGTAAAATTACTTAAAACACCAAAGGGATCATACTACCTCCGCGGGAAATTTGGTAGTTGTAAACCTAGCATATTGTCAACCTCTTTAAAAGCAGGACCCAAGTCAAATATTGCAAAAGCTCTGCATACTATAGGAAATGGAGGCCAAATGGCCTTTTTTCAGAATTTTTCAGTGCTTTGCTCATTCCCCCAATGCCACAGGTCTGGTAGGCTATTTCCCTAGCCATTAGTTTATCGGGATGTAAAAAGGAAGCACATGGGGTGAAGCAATCCTGCCAAACACCCTGATGTATGTGAACAACTCCTCTCCAAACCACCTTCCCACAGGGAGAATGTCAACTTTAGCTTCTAGGGAAAATCTTGCGGCATCTTTATTATAGAGCATTTTATTAATAGGGAGCATAACTCCATAACAAATTTTGTAGAAATGTGGGATGAAATTGGATTCCCACAATACTTTGTGATAAACCTGAATGGGAAGAGGATTTTGTACCGTCCACTTCCATCCCATAATAGGAAAATCAGAGACAAAACAAATGGCGTCCATGACATAGGCACTCAAAAAGAATGGAGGATAAACCATTGAAGTAAAACTTCTTTTAGTTTGACATCCTAAAATAGCATAGGCTAAATTATTTGATAAAATTTGGGCCCAATCCATTATGGTGGCATTGGTAGCCACATCTAATAGAGGTAACCACTCTGATGAAAACTTATTGATGTCTGGTATCCCAAACAGTCTACACAACATTGCAGCGGCAAAACAGTAAGGAGAAGAAAGAGTTCCAGTGGCATACATACTTGTTTTATCCTTCTTTAATCTTTCCTCATTGTTCAACCAGTGCTTTGTGCATTCTACAAAGTCTTTGTTCTCCTTGGCAAACTTTTCTACAAACTTCTTGTTGTAGCTAGCCTAGGGTTCTGGCATGTGATACATGTGCCTCAAACTATTTGGGGCAAATGACCACATGACTTGCTGATTGGCCATTTTGAACTCTCTATCAAATATGTCTACGTGATCTATAATCCATTTCACTATATCCGTGTACGGGAGTATCTTTGGCCTCACAGCAATACGGTGTAGAAATGAGCATGCAAGCTTAGTTAGGGATGCTTTAGAAGAGCTGCATCCATCTGCTATAACTATCACCTTCATAATTCTTAGGTTTTCTTCTTCTAACAATTGGTACATGGTTTCCCAGGTAGATATCCCTGCATCCCTAGTACAAGTGGTGTCTGTGAATAATGGAGTCATTTCTGTTTTCTCATATGCGAGTGCCTTTCCTTTCTTCCCCATTTCGTTGTGTATTACATTTTGCATACTCTTCTTGAAAATTGCAAGCAGAGAGCAAGGATATGATCACGATGCTAGTGAATATAGGAAACATCAATAGAAAGACAAAAATAAGGTGACGGGAAAGCTTTAATTGTTCAATCATATCAAAGATATCACCTTGCGTCAAATGGTCCTTTACCCTGATCCGAATCATTTTTTAGTAAATGACCACTAATCGACTATTAAGTTTAAAATTTAATGTTCATAACTTTGCATCAAACAACAGAATGTACTATCATAGAGCTCTGAGCCCTTAGATCTGTGATAAAAGTGATTTTGTGATTTGCTTCGCAATATCGCAGATCGCAATATCGCAAAACCTATTATCATTAAAAACCATTGTTTCGTCGGGCAGCTGCGATATGTGATTTGTGAGAGGCTTATCGCATTTTGCAATATTTGGGCATTTTACATAAAGTAGCATTGCGGAATTTGGAATTTGTGATGCGATGAGGTTGTAAGACTTTGTGATCTCGCATTCTCGCGGATCGCATTTTCGAAGAGTTACTTTTATAAGAGATGCCCATTGTGATGTTTTGCGATGCCATAATATCATTTTAAAAGTGGGTTTTTCAAAGCTTCTCTTAATATTTGAGACTTTCCACTTATAAAGCTTTTCTTAGGTCTTGTGGTCATATAGCACTTTTTATAAGGAAACTCATAGCTTGTGATGTTTTATGCGCTTGGAGTATGAAAAGGTAAATTTACATGTTTTAGCAAGTTCTACTTTGATATCTTGTTTTATTCTAAAAACAAAAGGCAACATTAAATGCTAACATTTGATTTTTTTGGAAGGGTCCCCATTTATTTATGTTATTGCTAGCACTAATAAAAGGGGGGTTGTTGATGGTCACAACACGTCCTTTCATCGTTGACCTTCCTAGGTTGGATCATTCATTTTTTCCTTCCATTTGATCTCTGCCACGTCATCATGACCACTGATCCTATGGATCCAAAAGCTACCAAACTTCGGAATTGTGTGGCCAATATGTTCAAGAGTTAGTCCCTCTGTGGTTACACTTGCTCCTGATTCTCTATATCCTATGAAATCATTTGCATCCCTTTCTCTCATGTCGATGATGTGGGATACATCATGGCCCTCCTTCGACACAATCGCTTCCTATCAACCTTAGTTCATTATCCAAGAAGCTGGCTGAGAGACTCCCTTCTGTTACCTTAGAGCTTGCATGCCATAATGGCAAGTTCTTCACACTCGACGACAAGTTCACATCATTGGCTTTCGATCGGGTGATTTCACGAGTGTTTGACATTAGTTCCTTTATTCACATTCCATGAACTATGCTGCTAGTACCTTGAGAGCCATTGCCATTATTGGTGGTTTCTCTCGTGCTTGTTAATGGTTCACATCATTGACCAGTAATCAAGTGACTTCTTAGCATGTTTGACTTCAACATGTTCATTCACATGTTAGGATTTGTACTTTGATTGGGTCATTTGGAGCGCAAGACCCAGGGCTAAGATTACACAAGTCCAGGTTGTGATGTGATGTGACATGGTCATGTTGATATACATGTCTCTTTCGGATGGATGGCTATGACCATACCATAAGTTTTTTTATGTGATCCTTCTTATTATTGGGTGGCTACGACCATACCTTGGTTTCGTTATGATCCTTTCTGCTGGATGGCTACACTCATGCCTTAGATCCAATTACATGATCATTCTTTGGATGGTTGCATCCATACCACAATTCATGTATTATTTTTTAGATTTTTCAGTGATGTATATGTATTTATTCTTTCTTGCAGGTTTTTCGATGATATACTCTGGTTCCCTACTTCCACTTGTAAAGAATTTCACCCCTCACTCTAGCTCGACCTTCATGCTTTAGGGGGCATCTGTTACACAACATTTTTTCACTGTCCTTGTATTCCCCATCAAAGATCCTGGAGGACCTCTATAGTGTACCTGACATGCCTTCCTATCATGAAGAAACTCCCATTATGTCCCTCTTCATGAGTAGAATAATTCCCTTTTGCATCATTTCCCAAAAATCTTTTGTTTATACCAGTTTACAAGACTGACACTAATGACCCTATCCTCCTCATGCCAATATGCAGGGGTTACAACTATCCCTATCACCAATCGGATCAACTAAGCCCTTTCTCAGTCGCATCGATCCTCTTTTGGCAAGTTTTTTAAATATGGAGCCAAAGCTTCCAACTCTAGAAGCTTTGTAACGGAAGTCTGGTAAATGGTTAGGCTAGATGGAGTCGAGGAGGTCAGTTTGGGATCCTTTCCCCTATTAGGATGGAGCTAATCCAAGAGATAAGGCCTTCTCCTATGATAAGAGGAACCATCTCCCATCCATCCAAGCTATGTAACCTTTATGTTTCCCAAGAAAATCTAGTTTTTAGTTTGGAGTTAGAATAATTAGCAAGACATCTATAATTTGAAGTTTTATAGTGTATGTTTGAAGGAGAATAGTGTGCTTGGGTGTGATTTGAGACTAGAGAGAAAGAGGCCTTAAAACCTTTATTGTTGGGGTTGTCCATGAAGTGCTAGCAGAAGTGTGGGAACCCAGATATGTTGGAGGAGAACAACAACATCAAGACATCAGTTGTAATCTCTTCTTGAACTAATATAGATGCAACTATCGATTGATTTCCTACATGAAATGTCATCTCACATATTTATGTCTTAATTTTTCTTGACCTATTAAGTATGCTGAATACAATATTGTATGCTATTACGTTTGTTGTTTTTTGTTGTTTTCTTGTTTCAGGTGTGCAAAGGAAAGAAATGAAAGATAGTTGGAGGGAGGAAGCAGGATCATCACCAATTGTAATAGCATTCTAAGAGGTAGGCCCTCTTAATTGATTCTAGCCTAAGGAAATCTTCCATAGATTGTTTGTTTGTGACTAGACCCACTCTCTCGAGCTAGAGGAATTGTTTGTGTTCACACTTAGAAAAGCTATAGGAAGGGATTATGGAACTAAGAGAAAAAAATCTTGATTTATATGAGACATACCCCCAACCAAACCTCGAACCTTATTATGATTGGATCAAGGCAGTAATGATACTCCCTACCCACTTTGTAGTTTAGCTATTCTTTAAATTAGAAAAGGAGAGGGGTGGGACTCATAGATGGATGTAGATTTCCAAGTCAAAATGGGTTGAAGATGTTGGTGTTATGGAGGAGAAAATGAAGAAGATGGTGGAGGATATGGTTGACCTCAATTTTAGGGAAGAAAATATAACATACCACTTGTAAAAGTAGAATAAAAAGCTGAAAGGAAAACTACAGGAAAAATAGGAACAAATTGCCACAATTTCTAGTTTATCCATGGAATCCATACACTATAGACACCCATAAAAAACAAATCTTCTATTCCTAAAAGACTAGTGGTGTCAATTTCAAATCATAACATTGGCCTAAAAGGACTCCCTTTCCTTCTTAAACATTAGGAAATTCATTGATTTTTTCCTTAGGTGTAGCATTAAAGATAGGGATAACATGGAACATTTTTATATGCATAATTTAATATTGCCAGATATGAATGTGTGGGACCCCAACTCTCAATTAAGTGATGTGAAACTGATGGCTTTAGCCTAATGGCTGACCCATGAAGAGACCAAGGTAGAAGAAATAAAAATAATCATGGCCAAAGATATAGAAGAACCCCTATGGATTAGGGAAAAACTATCAATCCCTCATCTCATCACTACTAACCATATAATCATAGTAGAGGATCAAAAGATGGTGTCTGTCTATACAAAAAAATAGGATTAAGCAATCCTTCATTTTGAAGACACCTTCAGATTTTTGGGAGATCAGACCCTGCAAGCATGACAAAGAAGCTGACATACTTACCACAGTTTGAGAAAAAATGAATATCATTCACCAGAGAGGTTGAAGAATGCATTGACTAGAACACCTCTATATAAAAGAATAGTCCAAGGATTGGGACTCCACTATATTGGACTCAAGTTCAATCCCCCTTTATTATTAGACCTGAAGGAGAATGAGGATCAGATAGAGGAAAGCAGGGAATGGGATGAGATTGAAGTGAATGCATAATTTCACCCAAAATATTCCATGTCTTCTGAGAAATCTTGGGATGCCAGGGAAGCCACTAGTGCAATGAATGAGGTGTAACTAGATGAATAGGTTTCTCAAAGGATGGGCAACATTTTTAGTAGGGGGCTATGATGGGCCTACCAAATAGGTATAATTTAAGGCACATATAACCATCCTTTGACATGTTTAAACATTTCCTTTTGATTTGATAATGTATTTTTCAATTTATAATGTATTCTTAGGAAGGTTAATGTATTCTTAGGAAGGTTAGGAGATATTTTTTATATGATGTGGCCTAATACACTAAACATGCATGATATTAAGGATTTATTATGCAGATCATGAAGGATACCAATAAGAGAGGATCATGGAGGCTTGTTCCTTGCTACAGTCTAATCACAACTTGGCTAGATCATGAGAAATTACCACTTCCATGTGGCCATGAGAACACAAAGGGACCAAATACACTTTTTTAAGAGTTTTGGAGGGAAGAATTCCTCCCTTAAAGGAGGTTTAAACCTTTCCTTTTGTATTTGGTAATGTATTTTTAAATCTATAGTATATTCTTAGGAAGGTTAGGAGATATTTGCTATATGTTGTGGCCTAATACACTAAATGTGCATGATATTGAGTATTTATTTTGTAGATCATTAATTTGACTAGCAAGAGAGGATCGTGGAGGCTTTTTCCTCGCTACAGGCTAATCACAACTTGGCTGGCTCATGAGAAATTACTACTTCCTTGTGGCTGTGAGAACACTAGGGGACCAAATCCACTTCTTTAGGAGTTTTGGAGGGAATCATTCCTCCCATCAATTAGGTTTCCCCTCAACAATTTTTTTAATAAATAAGAGAGCCTAGTAGCTCAATAGGGATTCAAATTCTAAGGTTAAGATAATGATTATCACGAAAAGATACTTTTGTCTATCATTTCAGTTCTCATGCTTCATGTATGAGCACTTTTGGAGGTTAATGAAAATAATTTATTTTTTTCTCAATTTGAGTTTGCTTCAAGGGAACTAAGTTTTCTTTGGTTAGGGACCAACCCAAGTGCTCAATTCCATTCCTTTGTACATTTCCTTTTCATGCATCTAGCATAGTTGTGATTTTCTATAAATCTTGTTCATGAAAAAAAAACATTTTCCTTGCAGGGTTTATAAGTGAGCTCCTTACAAAAGCTCTTTTGTGTACCTTGTTATGATAACCAAAAAAATAGTTTTCTTTATGCAATATTAGTCTACATTATAAATTCAGCTCATCCTTTCCACTATTATTGTATTTTCTGTGATTAGTAGTTTGAAAGTTGCTTAATAATCTTGCTTTTATCAGTTGACCATGTAATTTTCTTGCATATGGGATATATTGTTTTATAGATTCAATTAGAGTAATTTTCATGCATTGGAATCATTCATGTCATCACCTTTTCTTCCACTACTCTTCATCTCTGCAAAATATCCACTTGCTGAAAACTGCCTAACCGAGTTACAAGAAGCTTTTAGTCTTTTTTATTCCCTACATAATTTGGCTCATTGAGTGTGCCTGAGCTTGGTAAGGTCTCATTCACCCTTCCAAAACCTTCAACAACATTTCTCACCCTTCAAACCACTTATAGGTTTCATAAAATTTCTCTTAGATGTTTCGTGTAGCAAAACAAGACATCTTGTAGCAATACTTAGATTGCTTCATATCACCTCCATAATTGCATGATAATTTTTTCCTTCATTCCTCATAAATCAACAACGTCATTTAACTGTCCAAGATGGATTTTAGAGGATCAAATACCCCTTAGGTATTTTCCCTTCATAACTATAGTTTCCTTCCTGCAATTAGGTTATACTGTTTTGTTTATGCACCATAAAGTTGAATTGATTTACCTTCAACATATTTGGAATATTTGCTTGCAATTAGAATAGGGTTTAATTCAGTCATTTCCTTTCTTGTAATGACATAGATTTACTTTCTGCAAATTATATTAGGATTTCATTTTGTCATTTCCTTTCTGCAAATTAGATTAGGGTTTCATTCTATCATTTTCTTTCCTACAATCAGATTACATTTTCCTTTCTGTCATTTAATTTCCTACATTAAAATAGTTTCTATTTCAGACACTTCCTTTCCTGCAAGTTAGAATTGGTGTGTTTTTCCTTTACTAAAATTTTCAAGTATTTCCTATAACATAGTGGTCTTTGTGCATCTTAAATTCTCTTCACTACATTATATCAACCTAAGTAAAATATTACCTACTGTACATATAGTACCAATACCTCTTAAGTTTGTACGAACTATGGATTGATAATTAAATTTGTTTGCTTCAAGAGTTGAAACATTCTTTTAATACTTAGGTCCATCAGTCACAATGAAAATACCCTTCTACATTGGCTAGCCTTGCATCAAGCCTATCCATGGAGAAGCGTTGGTTCCTTAGCATCCTTTTAGTGTGCTCTAGTGAATCAAACATGTTGTACCTTTTCACTTATTTATATTTCATTACCATACTAAGCAAAATCTTCATCTGCTAGTGAAGAGAAACAAAATTGAGGTATTTCTTTTTCCATCCCCTGGTGTGACCAAGGACAGGAACCCAACAAGAAAACTCCTCTTGTATCTTACAGTCAGAGTATGATTGAGCACCCACCAAATGTAACACCCATAGAATTCACCCCCAATTTTTGTAATGTGTTATAAAAAATATAAGCAAAGTTTCATTTGAATGGAACTAATAGAAAAGTGAAAAAGATCCATTATACTAGGGGATATTCAAGTGGCGTTGGGATAACATAACCACTCACACACCTCACTCAATGGATGGAAATAATACCTCCAAGGTAACCTCCCACATCTCCCATGCTGAAGGAATAAGAGCGTAGGGGGAATATGAACAACCTTGTGATGGAAAGAGGATGCAAGCAAAACAAAAAGGGAATGGAATATGAAAGGAGAATTTTCTATCAAAGGGAGCATGCTAGAGAACATAATGTAGAATAGGAAAATGTTGGAGGAATAAAATTTGAAGCACATGCTGAGCATTGGAAAATCCTACTGAGGTTGAGGGAAAGAAATTCACTTTGAAAAACTTGTGAAGTCACTGACTGTGAATGTTCCAACTTAGAGAATTCATTGGAATGTTTAGAGGTGAGTCATGGGTGATGGTGCTTGCTGTGTGGATGATAAACCATTAAGAGATTGTCAAGGAAGTTGTTAATCCCCCTAGTGCTTGCCAAAAAGACTGAGAAACCACCAGTAAGGTTATCATTCACGAGGTGTATGATGAAAGGACTGATAAATTTCTGAGTGCTAGCAAAGAAATACTGATAAACCACTTAGAGCTTATCAAGTAAGCTGATAAACCACCCAAAATTTGTGAGCTATAGGAGACTTGTAGGGATTTCCTTGAAGTGTGATAGATGATAAACCACTTGGTAAATTACCCTATTCTCTCAAAAGATGAGTATGAAGTCTAATTGACATTGAATGGAAATTCCCTTATATCATGGATTTGGATTGGGGTGATTGGATGCAATAATTCCAGTAGTGTAATATGTTAGGTCCCTATAATACTAGTTTATCTCCCTTATTTTTATTGTTAGTATATCCCCCTTATTGTTATTGTTGTGCACATGTATCCCCCATATTGTTATTTCTGTTTCCCATAGAAGCCCACTATTGTTATTTTTGTGCCCCATAGAAGCCCAATATTGTTATTTTTGTGCCCTTACATTATTATTGTTATGTAGGATTTGATTATATTGTGACCCCATAGACTCCTATATATACAAAGGAGGTCTTTTCATTTGTATCATCCAATAATTGTTCATTTATGTAATTTAAAGGAGGTTTCCCCCTCAAAGAGGATAATTTTTAAGTCATTGATCTATCTATTTGTGATATGGTTTCTTAACATTTGGTATTAGGGCTTTCGATTCTAGGGTTTTGCTGCTTCAAACTGGTCATCATGGAATTTTCACTATAATTTTATTTATACAAGGATTAATAAGCTAAAATTGTGACCATGTGGAGCTCAAATCTTGGTGAACTTCATGCCAGAATTTTAGATCTTGGTTCTCTATATTTTATGAGATATGGTTTAAAGAAGTTAGGGTTTTTTTCATGCTCCATAATTCAGTCTCAAAAAAGTGACCGAGGGAAAATCGTCATAAATTTCAATTCAAGCATCGGATTGGAATTTCGTAAAAAGTGATAGAAAGAGAATGGAGCTTAGTTTATTTTATATCAAGTTTAGGGCCTAAGGTTGAAACAATAACACATGGAATTATGTACAAGTTCACTCTATTGAACCAGTCCATAATCAGGTCATTGTGCGAGATTTGACATAACATTAACTTGAAGAATCTAATTTTGGTCTGATTTGTGGATTTTTAAATAATACTAAGATGCTACGACAAGAAGGAGTTTCATATCTTAGAGATCCGAAATTACAATGTTAGAATCATTTAAATATCGAGCTCCTAAAAGTAAGAAAAATGTGTGTATTTTAAAAACAAATTGCATAACGCTTGTTTGAAAATCAGTTCGAAGTGATTCCAAGGGCATGCTGAAGAATATATATAAGTATTGGGTTCTAAAATACCCCCCAAGAAAAAACTTTCTACACCCATTAAGCCCTTAGAAAGCTCTAATATGATGCATGAAGAGGAATAATTACAACATGATATATCAAAATTACAGGACCAAGTGCAACAAATTTTGCTATCACAAAGAGCAGCCAAAGATGAACTAAAAGGGGACACGGATATTTTAAAATCAGAAATAAAAGGTGAAATGGATGGTATAAAAGGCAACATGGAGTTTTTTAAATTAGACATGGATGTGTTGAATGTCAAGTTGGAAGGGTTGACGAAGTTGTTGCAAGAAAGGCTTCCCGACGGTGACAAGGTAATCCATGAAAATCATGATAAGGAAAAAAAAAATATGAATTATGATATGAAGAAGTTTGATGGAAAGGATCCAATAGCATGGATAGTACAAAAGGAGAAATATTTTGATCTACAAGATGTGAAACCCTCACAAAAGGTACATATTGCATATTTATATTTAGAACCCAATCAATTTGTATGGTATAGATGGATTTGTTCTCATAAATCACTTGTCATCTGGTCAATTTTCATGGAGGAAATTATATCAAATTATGAAGATACAAAGAGAAACACCTTCCTTAGCCAATTGTTAAATCTCAAATAAAATGGTTCAATGGCAGAGCACATTGAATATTTCCAAAAGTTGAATATTAGGGTAACCGATAGTCCAAAGGAGCATAAGATTGATTTATTCATAGGGACTTTAAAATATAACATCCAGCATGAGGTTTTCCTTTGGGAAATTGATTCATTTGAGAAGGCATTCAGGGTGGTAAGAAAAGTTGAAAGCAAAATTGTGGAAATAAGGAAGTCTAGCACTCACAACTATAAATATGGAAGTATTGTTGATCCTAGTATTCTACAACCTACAAGGTTGACACCACAACAATTAGAGGAAAAAAGAGAAAAAGTGCTTTGTTATAGTTGTTATAGAAAATACGCTAAAGGTCACAAGTGTGCTCAAAATACATTATTCTACATAGATTGTGAAGAGGAGGAAGAAAAGGAACAAGACACATCAAAAGAAGAGGATATACATCAAGAACCAACCCTAGAGAAAGAAGAAATGAATCAAACCATATCTTGTAATGCATTGGAAAGAATTATAACTCTCAAGCAGAAAAATGTAATAATGTTGATTGATTCAGGTAGTACCCATAATTTTATTCATTGTAAGATATCCAAGGAATTGAATTTCTTCCTATATCCAGCACCATAGTGTCAAGTGATGATTGCAAATGGAGGAATTATAAATTTCGCTGGAAAGTGCCATAATATCAATCAAACCATGGGGGAATATGTATTTAATAGTTCAATGCTTTCCATGCTAATGGGTGGTGCTAATGTTGTACTAGGATTCCAATGGTTACAATCTTTGGGGACGATAACTTTCAATTTACAAGAACTCTTCTTGAAATTTTTTTGGGAAGGAAAGGAAGATTAATTAAGTGCTATCACAAGGAAACCAAGAAAGATAATCAACTCTAATAGAATGATAAATCTTTTGAAGAAATAACAATGAGGTGTAATTGCAAAACTATGCTCATTAGAGGTTCAAACATTGAAACCATCGATTTCTTCAGATCCCCAAAAAGCCTTGGAAAATCATTCCAAGGTGTTTGAGACTCCCAAAGTCCAACCAGCTATTTGTGATCATGATCATGATATTCCTTTGATTCCAAAAAGTTTTCCTCCAAACATCAAGCCTTACAGATATCATTATGCCAGAAAGAGTGAAATTGAATGTATGGTTGCAAAAATGCTAGAGGCTGGTATAATTCAACCTAGTCAAAGTTATTTCTCGGCTCCAATAGTATTGGTACATAAGAAGGATGGATCATGGGATATGTGTCTAGATTATATGGAGCTTCAAAATCTCACTATTAAAGATAAATTTCCCATTCTTGTCATTGATGAATTGTTGGATGAATTACATGGAGCAATTTACTTCACCAATCTGTATCTTCGTTCAGCTTATCATCAAATTAGAATGAAGACTAAAGACATTCCAAACATAACATTTAGAACTCATGAGGGTCATTATAAATTTTTGGTCATGCCTTTTGGCCTTACTAATGCACCTTCCACATTTCAAATTTTGATGAATTCCATTTTCAAACCCTTCCTTAGAAAATTTGTGTTAGTATTTTTTGATGATATACTAATCTGCAACAAGTCTTGGAAGGATCAAGTTCAACATGTTGATAGGGTACTCAAACTATTGGAGGAGAAACAAGTATATTAAAAAAAACTCCTAATGTTTCTTTGGAGTATAGGAGATGGAATATTTGGGTCATATTGTATCTCATGAGGGTGTTAAATTACACCGTAAAAATATTAAATCCATTAAGGAATGGAAAATACCCATAACCATAAATAATCTTCGAGGATTTCTTGGGTTGACATGATATTATCGCAAGTTTGTTGATAACTATGGGAGAATAACAATACCTTTAACATCATTATAGAAGAAATATGCATTTTCTTGGACTCCAGAAGAAAGAAAAGCCTTTGAACATCTTAAAGAGGAAATGTGCCAAGCACCGGTCTTAGCTATTCCATACTTCAAAAAAACTTTTAATGTGGAATGTGATGCCTCAAGAAATGGAATTGGTGCTATTTTAATGCAAGAAGGAAGATCCATTTCTTTTGAAAGTCGTATAATCAAAGGAAAGTATTTACAAAAACTTATTTATGAGAAGGAAATGTTGGCAATACTACATGCACTAAAGCAATGGTGTCCTTATCTAATGGGAAGACACTTCAAGGTAAAAATAGATCATGATAGTCTTAAATACTTTTTGGAACAAATAATATCTTTAGAAGAGTAGAAAAAATGGGTGACAAAGATGTTGGGTTATGATTTTGAAATCATCTACAAAAAAGGGAAGAAAAATGTTGTTGGTGATGCACTCTCAAGAAAGGATGAGGATTTGGAATCATTTCTTTGTGCCATTTCTATTATCCAACTTGACTGGATAACTGAAGCAAGGGATGAATGGAAGAATGATGAATAGGTGTGGCCACTCATTCAAAGTTGCAGCAAGATCCTAGTACATATGATACATTTAGCTGGAAAAATGATTCATTATGGTAGAAATATCGCTTATATCTTTGTAAGAATTCCCAAATCAAACAAAAGATTCTTTTGGAATTGCACACCTCTACCTCAGGAGGGCACTAATGATCTTTAAAAACTTACCATAGGGTCAAGAAGGAATTTTTTTGGGATGACCTTAAATCTGATATTCAAAAGTTTATGGTAGAATGCTTGGTTTTCTAACAAAATAAAGTTGAGACAATTAAGACCCTGAGTCGCTTACAACCTTTAGCCATTCCAAGTCAGCGTTGGGAGGAGGTTTAAACGGATTTTATGACAGGTTTCCCCAAGTCTAAAGGAAAGAGTGTCATCATGGTGGTAGTTGATAGAATTACCAAGTATGCACACTTTTGTAAATTATATTATCCTTTTAAAGCCAATACAATTGCTACTGCATTTATGGAAATAATTCAAAAGCTTCATGGAAACCCAAAGATTATAGTAAGTGATAGAGATCCCATTTTCACTGGAAATTTTTGGATGGAATTATTTTCTTGTCTTGGTACTCAATTAGCTCATAGCTCATCTTATCATCCTCAATTTGATGGGAAAAATGATATAGTGAACAAATGTTTTGAAGGATATCTTCTTTTATTTGTATATGATAATAAAACACAATGGGTGAAGTGGTTACCTCTAGCTAGATGGTGGTATAACACTTCCTTCCATACTATAGAAAAATGACCCCATTTATGGAACTTTATGGATATCATCCACAATCTATCACATCATATTTAAGAGAAAATTGTTGGAAATATTGAGAGGGGGGTGAATCAATATTTCTTTTTCAACTATTGTTTTACTAGTTAAAACATTTCTATTTAGAACAGAAGATGAACAACAAGTATAGATGCTTTTATTAATATAATCTTTGCAATAAAATATATACACTATATAAATGGTTGCAATTAGTTGCCAAGCACCAACTTGGACTTTTGTGAGGCTCCATCCTCCAGAGCACCAACTCTGTTTTGCCAAGGCAACAATCTTGGACTTAGTTGCACCAACTCCCAAGGACTCCAATCCCTCTAGTTCTTGAGGCACCAAATCCAAGGACACCAATCCTTCCTACTTCTGAGGCACCAACCCTAAGGGTTTCGACCCAATCTTGTCAAGGTATGTTTGATAGTAATGTTTTGCTCTCAGAATTCTTCTTTACTGAGTTCTGTCTATTTACAACTTCACTGTAGTCTCCATGCTATAGCATCAATGGAAACCAGTCTTCTCATGAAGGAGTCTTTACAACTCTACTATCCACACAGAGTCTGCAATAGCCTTCATGATCTCTGATAATGTCTCCACACAGCTTTAGTGAGTCTATTATTAGCTGCACTAAGCTCTGCATAAGAACCAAATTTCTGTTCAGCCATTTGTTCTAACTGTCACAATAAATGCTTCAGCATGATTGCTTCTCTACTAGCTACTTCTCCCTTCAAACAATGTTAGATAAAGCTTTATTTATTACATCACAGAATTGTTCTTCAGACTGCATTGTGTACCTGATTAATTCATCACAGGTCTGAGTCTCTCATAGGGTAACACAATCAACAGAGATGCTTGTCCTTCGAATGCCTCCTGTCCTATTGGTCCTTTGGCACTTTTCTGTTCTGCTGGACCCCACGGTTTCCTCTGTTTCTTCCAGCTTTTTTTTAACCAACCTTTTACTTTCCTTGTTCTTTGTTTTTATATATTCATGATGCCTCTGACCATCGGTTTCCTCTTTCCGTTGACTCTTTGGCTTCCTCAACGCTCGTTTGATCCTTCAACTTCCCTCCTCAGTCATTGTAGTTTCCTCTGCACTCGCTTGCTTCTTCAGTTTCCTGATCCTTTGGCGCTTTAGATTCCTCTGCCTCTTCGAATTAACCAATGCTTCACGAGACATGTTCAAGAGGAAGAAGGGTCAAATTACAACAGAAATGATGCTTATTAAAAAATATTAGAGAGGTCCCTCTTTTTCCTTTAATAACGTTCATACATTAGACTTCATTATTTACAGAGGGACTATACCAACAGGGAGGCCCCACATGCCACGTCACAATCGCAATCGCAATCGCAGTCATTCAAGCCCACTGAACTATCAGAAGTGTTTATTTATGCATTTGGCCTTAAGAACCCCGCGCAATACATTTATTGAAATACATATGTATACATGGAAAAACTCGATCGAACACTTAAGGCCAGACTTCAAATGCATTATGCCCACATCTATAACTTCATCAGGTCCACTCCTCCACAATGTTATTGTAATCGGCAATCGCGGCTTCCAGAAGTCTTTTATAAGTCGAGCCCATAACATTGCCAATGGTCGATGGCTGATTCCCCTACTGGACGCGATATTATATTAAGCCGCAGTTGATATACCCTTCGGGTCCGTGTGTATATATCACAATTGACGCTTTCACTGTAGCAAGGCCTTAAACACTTACAATATGGTGGATGCGATATGGTAGTAAGTCATTTTACAATGTTTTAGTGGGTCCACGTACTTTATCGCAATCAACGCTTTCGGTGGTGACAACCCTTTATATATTGTGATTACCGCAGATGTGATATATCAATAGGGCATTTTATAATGTTGTAGTGGGTCCGCATACATATCACAATTATAATATATATATATATATATATATTGCAATCGCATATTTTAATGTGGCAAGCCTTAGAGCTGGAATATATGAAATACACTGAAAAACCCCGCTTGGAACCACTTAGCTAGACTTCAACTTTTTATACACCCAGACATATATATCGTCGGGTCCGTAGATGTATATTACAGTTGGGGGTTTCGGGTAGTGGCACATAATAGAACCCCCCAATATGATTTCTCTGATATATATATATATATATATATAATATATATATGAGATACATCACACACTCCACCTCTAATAGGATATTTCTCTGCTTATGTCCTCTACTCCGTTTGTACTCTTGCACTCTTCCTCTATGATCCTCTGATTGGTCTTCCTTTGGATTTTGATAGTTCTTCTTTGGCATATATTACTCCTGATACTCTCGATATGGCTCCTCCTATAGCTCTGATAGCTCTATTTATGCTCCTCCGATATGCTCTGCTTTGATATTCTATAATACTCCTCTGATGCGTTAACTCCTCTTTTGATGAATTCTCCCTCTTGGTTCTTCTTGGGCATGTATTACATGCGATTCTCCTTTGATGTGGCTCCTATTGCTCCAATTTCTTCCTTTGGCTTTGTAATGTCTTTCAATGACCTTCTCTGATACCTTCATACCTTGATGGCTTTCCGATATGCCTCTCTTGCTCTAATATTCTCCAATACTCTTAAGAATAAGCGATAGATTTTATATGCCTCCTTTGTTAACTCCTCCGTTAACAGACTCTTACTCATGGCTTAGCTTTCTTGATGGCCTTGCTCCTGTTTCTTCATGGATCTGCTCTGCTTCCCCTTGGCTTCATATCATCATCTAGTATCTAGAATATTGTCGTATTAACATCAATGATGTTGACACCTAATCATCAGCATTAGGTGAATATAATGTAAATAAATACATAAGTAATATGAACAGTCAGTGGGAGATGAAGTGAATAGTCTCTCCCTCATGTATATAATGAAGACCTACTTAAAGGAATATGAAATATGAATCAATTTTGCTTTGAGGAGTTACTGCCTGGCCTGACATGGTATCAGAGCCAACTCCCAAAATAGTTGTAACTCCCTTCTGCCTACTGCTCTCTGTCCACTGTCTACTACACCTCTGTCCCCTCCACAGTCGCTGCCACTCTGTAGTCACTACCATCCATTGAAGACCCATGCGTGAATCAGGTTCCTTTGTTGGGATCTGCATGCATGAATCAGCTGTGTGAAATTTTTTTTAAGGGCTGTTGTGTGTTGTACGCTGGTGCGTTTTGAACACTGCCCATGTTGAACACTGTCAATTGCATACTGTACTCTTTCCTTTACATACTGCCCGTGTTGAACCTGTGACTGGCTTCCACATATATTGAACACTATTTTGGTGTATTAAATTGGTGTATTGAGCATTGTCTTAGTGTATCCCACTGGTGGATTATATTGAACGCAGACCTATCTTTTAGATTGACTATCCACAACTCCAATTTCCTAAATTAAAAGTTTGTCTTCAATATTACTCCATCATACACTTCACGCTCATCAACTGAACTTCTTGTTCTATTTTTTTTATAAAGTCTACTTTCTCAGCTCTCACATGAGAGAGAGAGAGATCCTGGTTTGGTTCATGTCCCAGTAGTAGCGGTGGGAATTTATTTGTCAAATGTTTTCACTGTATACGACAAATGTTTCTTTCTTTCTTGTAGTAAAACTATTGGAAATTCATGATGTGTTTGTTGTATTAAGGGGACACTGTGTTTGTGCTACTAGCGTTGAGCTCACTAAATTTCCAGCCATTCCAGCGAGTAGGTTGGACCAGTGAGAGGTAGAGATCTGGTATCGCTCCATGATATATAGCTGTTGTTGTAATGCAATTTTCTGACAACAACATTTTTTTGTGATTGTTCTCATTTTTGATGAGATTTTATGGATGTATACACAGTGAATATATTTTTTGCCACTCTTTTTGGAAATACTATGGTCTATAATAGGTGAAGATTGATATTTGTGTTGTACATTGAATGTACGCTCTCCAATGTATCAATGGTGTGATCTTGTTTAAGGCTGCCATATATGTGTTGTTTAAACATTGCCATATTCTATACTTTAACGTTGTCCAAATGAATGCAGATTAAAATTTGAATATGTTGTCCCATCATATCGGATGTATATTTTTTCCCATTAAGAGTAAAATTTTGTAGCAGAAGTTTTTTGTTATAGTATGCATTCAGTGATATCCATTGTGGGAATAGTTCTCACTGGCAAAGAGAACTATAATGAGTGGTCTCGGATGATAAAACACACTCTCATTTTCAATGAGTTGTGGAAAGGAGTGTGTGTTGAAGACGAAGACAAAGAGCCAGAACAACCTACCTCAAACAAAGAGCTCATCATTTGGGAAAACAAGAATAGCAAAGCTTATGCATTAATCACAACATCTGTAAATGAAGAGGTGAGTCGCCATATTTCGCCATTTTCAACTGCTTTTGAAGCCTTATAAAAGCTGAAAGAACTCTATGACTCACATTCTGTACTTGAAGTTGTTCAACTCGTGATTAAACTCTTCACTCCTGAACTGCAAAATAATGATCCTCTTGCTCTTGCATCTGAAGTAAAGTCTATAATGCATGATATCAAATCCACAAAGGTTGAATTGGATATTCCTCTTATCGCTTTTCTCAAGGCACTTTATC
>APFE030783411.1:43069-59804 GCA_000404065.3 Pinus taeda
TGAAGGACATGAACATAAAGTATGCAAACTGGTGAAGTCCTTGTATGGCCTCAAACAAGCACTATGAGCCTGCTATGAAAAACTAACTGAGCATCTTCTGAAACTCAATTTCAAACATTATGATCTTGATGATGCAACTTTATTTGTCAAAAAAGTTGGCAAAATAGTTGTATCTCTTGTGGTATATGTAGATGATCTTTTAATGACAGGGAACAATGAAAGTTAAATTGTATCCATAAAGAAGGAATTGGGGAAAAGTTTTGAAATGACTGATTTGGGCTATGATCATTACTATCTTGGTATTGGAGTAACCCAACATCCGAAGCCCATATTTCTTTCTCAAAAGAAATACATTGGAGATCTATTGAATAGGTTTGGCATGACAGAATGCAATCCTCTTACTACTCCAATGGAACAAAACTTAAAGCTCACATTTATTGAAGGAAAAGAATTTGAGGATGCAACAAAGTATAGACAACTTGTAGGAAGTCTCAACTACCTAACTACTACCAGACCAGACATTTCGTTTGCTGTTGGAATCCTCTCCAGGTTTATGCAAAAGCCTTGTGGGGGATATTGGTCTACTGCAGAAAGAGTTCTAAGGTACTTGAAGGGAACTCAAGACTTTGGAATACACAGGTGGACGACTTCAGCTTGATTGGATACTCTGATTCAGACTTCGATGGAGACAAAGGAACTAGGGTATCAACTTCAAGATATGCTAGGAGTCTTGGATCAGGAGTTGTCTCTTGGAGATCACGCAAACAATCAGTTCCAGCAGATTCCACAATAGAAGCAGAATACGTGGTAGCAGCTGAAGCAACAAAAGAAATTGTGTGGCTCAGGAAAATTCTTGAAGATTTGCAGTTAAAACAAGTACAATCCACTCCACTCATGATTGACAATACCTCTGCAATAAAGTTGGCCAAGAACCCAAAGTTCTGTGATCGAACGAAGCACATCAATACTAAATATCATCTAATTCGACATCATGTTGAGGCCTAAACAATCCATCTCTGTCATTGTTCCACAAATGAGCAAATTGCAGACATCTTCACCAAAACGCTCGGAAGAGAAAAGCTTGAACAATTTAGAATGATGCTTGGACTCACCAACATCCCTTCAGATTAAGGGGGGAATGTTGACACCTAATCCTTGTGATTGGGTGAATTTATGTAAATAGATAAATTAGAAATATGAACAGTGACCGGGAGATGAACTGAACAGTCTCTCCCTCATGTATATAATGAAGACCTACCTGATGGAATATGACACACGAATCATTTTTGCCTTATGGAGTTACTGCCTGGCCTGACAACATGTACGCGCCTTTCCTTCTGTGAAAGTGCATGTGTATGTTATACGCCCCTTTTGGTCTATTAACCTGCGTGTATATGCTCCTTTGTCACGGTGAACCTGCGTGTACCTCTCTCTTATCATTAATTCTTTGTTATTGACCTGTTGCACTATGATTTGTAATCTGAGTGAGTTGCCATCAAGGACAACACCTGTATCATAATGCCAACAATCTCCCCCTTTGGACTTGATGGCAACAACATCACCAAGTCACTCTCCCCCTTTCACATCAAGGGCAAAAGGCAGACCGAGATATTCTCTACCTTGATATAGATTTTGCTGTCCATACTCCCCCTAAGTACATGCTGAAATCTCTAATTGAGCTCTCCCTTTGTACATGCTGAGATGTACCAATCCGTCCATGCTCCCTCTGAGCACATTTTGAATTCTTTGATCGAACTCCCCCCTTGTATATGCCAAGATGTACCAATCCGTCCATGCTCTCCCTGAGCACATGCAAAATCTGCAAAAATATTTTTCAAAAGAATAACATGACTCTACAACTCAACTGAGTATGACCTTCCTATCACCAATGACTCATACATACATCAATCTCCCAACCAAGTGGGGATATACCAAATGTTTATACATGACTAAAATAGACATTATTACATCATCCTTCCCATGCAAAGTGGGGTTACAAATTAGGCCTTTTCATGACCTTTACATAAATAATATACATGACTTTTATACCAAAGACCAACAATCTAAAACAAGACCATAATAGTCATCAACAACTATCATACACCATATATGATCTGCACCATAAGGATCTGTCAACAACATCTGTAACCTGCAATACCATTCTCTTGACCAACAAACAATAAGTAGCAAGATGTATCATTTAGCCACATAAGCATCATTACCAATGACTTCTAACCATAATGCGAACAATGCATTATTCGAAGCATATTCTCCCCTCTGAACCTGTTCCATCTGTTCACTGTCAGATCTGATCATGCATATCTCAGCAACAAGTATCAAGGCATCATCATCATCAAGTTAGGATCAAAAGCACTTATAAACAACATCTTATGAGTACCAACACTTTTCCACACATGATCAGCAGATTGTAACCATTATCAAACAGAGCAAATAATTGACTAAATCATATCAGACCCTTTTCCCTGAGTCTGTCCCATTGCTTTTCCTCAAACCAACATATACGCTACTGTGCAACTTCGAACTCGCATATATACGTGACTTGTCTTCATGAAACCTGCATATGAGATTTAGAACACTGAAATTTCACACTTTCAGTGCCCTCTAAGTCTGTATACTCTGCTATGCCACATCTTTCTGACTGTACATCCTTCTTCCATATCTTCCACTGTGATGATGTTTTCTCCTTTTGGTATGGTGCCCAAAATCTTCTCCTGCATTCCTTTGCTATATGTCCAAGATTGTTACATGCATAACATCTCATATGTTTCATATTTTTACTATAGCAGTCAATATCCCTTAAAGTACCTGGAACATGATGATCTCTCCGTATGATGGTCTTGAACCATTCTACTTCTGCATTTGGCTGCAACATGCCCAAAATTATGACATATAAAACATGCAACATTATTCATCGGACGAAATAACCGTCTATCACTTCCACAGTTAGGAGTAAAGGATTTTCTTTGAAGACTTTCTTTCTTTGGTTGTTGATGGGGTTGACCTCTCATCTCCTTGTTGAGTATTTCAGATTTTGCATTAGAGTTCCTTGCCTCACCATGTGAGCTAGATTCAAGTTCAACAGATTCATAAAAACCAAGACCAGTTTTGATAGCAGCCGAACTTTGACTACTGCCTTGAAATCGTAATAGTTTATCTTTTTTTTCTAATTTACCTTTCAAGATATTTACCTCAACATGATGTTGTTTTTCCTTTTCCAGGTACTGCTTCTTCAATATTTCTTCAGACTTTTAAGCTGATAACTTCTTCTTTGAGGGCACTCTCCCTTTTGTTAAATAGATCTTGTTGATCTATGATTTTATCTGATGCTTCATTTGCTTGTTCATCTTCAATCTGAGGTGATTCAGAATTTGAATACTTGCTTTCACCTAATGGCAGGCTGTCATTGTTCTACGGATCTCCTTCGAACAATCAAGCTTCTACCAAAGGACTTGCTCTAATACCAAATTGTTGGAAATAATATTGAGAGGGGGGGTGAATCAGTGTTAGAAAATCAATAATCTTTTCATTTCCATAATCAGATTCATATACGTTACTTCAGTTAAGGGAACCCGCATATACACGCAACTGTGTTTAATGCAACTAGCGTATATCCAGTAAACTTATGATTCAGTTAATTCATCATATGTTGATCTTTAATCAGTACATCAGTACTTCATTAACCATATAAACAGTAACTAGGTGCAGTAAAAACAAAACAGATCATCACACATAAGACACACACATGAATACCATGATATAAGGTGGAAACCCAATGCGGGACAAAAACCACTTGCTGTCATCGTCTTTTAATATAAGAAAAAACTTGTTTACAATCATGTGTTGGCAGAAACTCATACCAGTACGTAGGAACCCAGCTGCAGAAGGCTACAACCTTCTCTTGTTCTCCAGCTACTAGTGGAAGGGAGCTCCAACCCCCTGACTCTTGTACTAGCTGACATATTTACTGGTACGTAGGTGCTGGCCTACAGAAGGCTACAACCCTCTCTCATTTTCCAGCTGCTACTGGAAGGGAGCTCCAACCCCCTGGCTCTTGTACTGGCCGATATCAGTTCGTAGGTGCCGGCCTACAGAAGGCTCCAACCTTCACTCTTCCTCCAAGGACCATGTTTCATAAATTTTCAGAATGGATACACCTGGATCACAACACCATAATCTGAAGGCCACGTTTCATCCAATGTTCATACTGGACCCATCAACAACATTGAAGCTCAAAATCAATCACCACTGCAATACAACTATTACATCAACCAATCATCAATTTCTGAATCACCCAACAACTGAATCATTGAAGCCTTGTCATAAAACACAGTCACCAGAACACAGAGTAGAACCCAAAACTCTGCAACAACCACTAGAACCATATGCAAATTCAGATATCATATTTCATCATGTATACGCTACTCTGATGAACCGAACCAGTGTGTATACATGATTTTTCAAAAGCGAACCCGCGTACAGATCTGCAAATATTAACTCATAACTTTGCAGCTATTCCAGACATCAGGTTTACCTAGATCACAACATTTATAGAATAAACATGTGTCAATAATTCAGATCTAGTCTATCCATGATCAAACCACATAATGATAATACATTCCAATCCTTAAGATCCCGATCCATCATTCATCATCATCCACATAGGTGCATACTTGGTTCAGATCAAGCAAAGCATCACAAACTTATAACCTGCAGACTGGATCTTACACTTCATCAGATATTCAATATTTGCACATTTTCACTCCTTGGCCTAATGATCTTCTCCTCCTTATATAGTTTTAGGCCTTTCAATACCATGGACCAAAACCACTTAGGACCAATACCTTGGACCCAATACTTGTGGTCAATACTTCGGAACAAATACCATGGACCAATACGATGGAACAAAATACCATGGACCAAATACCATAGACCAAAACTTAGTTTTCCAACATGTACGCGCCTTTCCTTCTGTGAAAGTGCGTGTGTACGTTATGCATCCCTTTTGGTCTGTTAACGTGCGTGTATGCGCTCCTTTGTCACAGTGAACATGCGTGTACCTCTCTCTGATCATTAATTCTTTGCTATTGACCTTCTGCACTGTGATCTATCATCTGAGTGAGTTGCCATCAAGGACAACACCTGTATCATAACTATATCATAATGCCAACAGTGGGAACTGTTGGAGTAGGGCAAGTTCTCATTGGCCTGAGGGTGTGAATATATGGTGGGAGCCGTCGACTAGAGATGTGCGACATATAATATGCCTGACATATCTCTGCTGACCACTATATATATTTGTATATATAGGACAAGGTTGGGAGACTGTGACAAAGAGTTGAGGATGGAAGAGGACTCATCCGAAGCGTAGAATAAGAATTGTTAATTATAATGAATAAAGGACAAAAAAGTAAAAAATAATAATAATACTAATAATCCCATTCTTCTCATAATACAAGAGGAGTTGGATTAGCAGTAACAACCCGTGCCACTGGGCTAGGTGGGGTAAGGTTTCTATAGGTGGTATCAGAGCATCCAGGTTCAACACCTGGACTGGATGGGCTCTATCATGGGCAAGTAGCAATAGAGTTCCTGAAAAGGGGTTTCATAATGATCTCTAGAAAGGTTGCTAAGCGAATGTTTAGGTGTTAAAATCCGGTCTAAAATTGGTTTACTGCATGGATCCTTCGTTTTGGGATGGAGCTGAATGGCGTTGATGTGAGTAGGATGGTATCCTGCTTAAGGCGTTGATTGGAATTGCACATTAACTACAATGATGTTTGGCATGTTATTGTGATAAATGCCTTGGTAATGCATGTGATTGCTAGTTGGCATCAACAGGGTTGTTTTCATGTGTTGGTTGCACTTGTTCTTGTGGTTAATGCCTTGTTTGTTTAAAGAATGAGGCTGATAATAGTTAGGGCAGAGTTTTAGTTCCTGTAAGACATGATTGATGCATTGACGCAGTGCTCTAGTTATGTGGCATGGTTGAGTATATGATTGTTTTAGTGTATCATCACTGATGGTCATATGGTGAGCCTTTGCATGCTTGGGAGAATATGTACGTCACTATTAATGTGATGCAAGGAACCTTGGGAAAACTTCTTGTGATTTCTTTCATTATGTATGTTTATTAAATTTTGTATCTGTGTATGCTGGCTAATTGGGGTGTGAGAGTTTCATGGCTTGGTTGGCATATGGCAAGGACCCCGGTGGAGTTTGACTATTTCTATATGATGAAATGGTTATTAGGTTTATTAGGTGTGTTTTTTCATCGGTGGTTAATGCTTTCTTGTCATACTGGAACCAGATGAACTCAAAGGTAGGGGTCTGGTGTGAACCTTGTAGGTTGCAGTATCTGTAGCTTGCTAGAGAATTGATGATTGTATGCTTATGTTGGTTTCTTACTTGTGCAAGTGAATGCTTGGTGTAGCATTATGATGGATGGATTATGTGATTGCACGCATACCCAACATGCATTCGTAAATATGGTGATTGTTGATTATAAGATGGGAGGTGTTCATGTGGAAGGTTGATTCCTTTGTACCTGTAAGGGTGTGATTGTAAACAAGCTGGTATATGTATATATATGTGCATACGACTTCTGATTTTTAAACATTATGCTGGTATGTAAAATGCACACATTAGGTCCTAGGTTTTGAGACATGTGACTAACGTTTAAATTGAGATATGTGTGCATGTGAATGCTTGCATGATCCTGTGATTGCTTGTGTTGCATAACATGGTTGCTACTATTGACCTTATATATATATATGCAAATTGGATAGGAACATCCAATGGTTCGTATATTATATAGTGCCTTAAGAGATTAGATGTATGATGTTGTGCAACTTTTAGGGAGCCAAGTGATTGATAAATACTTGGTTGCAAGTATTTGTTACAGCAACAAAGATCATGGTTAGTTACTGACTAGTTGCAGGAGCGACGATGTTACAAAATGTGTTAACTTGAATTGCATGCAGGTCCAATAATGCATCTGTGTGAATGTGACAATTATAAGTATGATAAATGTTAAGATAACATGAGATTTTTTCCAACTTACCCTTTGAAGTTGCAGATGCCATAGCTATTGTTGACCTTGATAAGAGCCTTGAATTCTTCATGTGTTCAAAAGTTGATTAAAACAGTAGTGTGGCTTCAGAAGAGAGGTTGATATTTAACTAGTGTTGTTAGTATTGGTGAAACACTGAACTCTAATTTTTGCTTTGGTTAATACATATGCATTGCTAAATTTGGAAAACAAGCTTATGCATGTGATAATTGGTGCCTTGGTCTATGATACGTGGCTGATGATGATATTAAGGATGTGTTACAACTGCAGGATTGCATACTTGGCCTAACATATTAAGATGACAACTGGCAATATGTGTTGTTAATTTATTTTGTGCATTAACATCTAAGTGTATGTGGCAGCACATAGTAGGATTCGATGGCAGTGAAAAAGCATGTATCGTGGCATGATGCAACAGGGTATGAACCAAGCTCATCAAGAACGAGAAAGAGGGACATCCCTCTAAGGGAAAAGAACCTTCAGGAATTTGGAGGTTAAGCTAAAAGACTTGGAAGATGAGCTAAAGATCGACAGAGAAGAACTGAGAAAACTCACCAGGAAACAACTAAAACTCACTGACTAGAATGATGAGTCACAAAAGCTGTTGTGGGAGATGAAATGCCAGGCTGAGCCCTCAAAAAGGAGGAATAGTAACAATAGGAAGAGGCCTCGTAAGGATGAAAAGGAGAATGGGATATTCTCTTGTTGGTGTTGTGGGGAAAAGCATCTAAACCAGGACTATCCCCGCAAGAAGAAGAAGAAAGACGAGAATAATTCCTATGAGCCACAAGGACACAAATAAACAATATAGAACACCGAGAAGGTGGAGGGAGCACTCCCTCAAATTCCTTGAGACACACACACACACACACACACACACACACACACAAGATATATATATATATATATATATATATATATATATATATATATATATATATATATATCTGTGTGTGTGTGTGTGTGTGTGCTAAATAGATTCCCTGAGAACTCTGGAGAATATGAAACTTCAAGGTTATTACTAGCCTTGTGGAGAAGCCTTGAATTGGTTTGGTTTATGAATATGCAGGTGTACATGTATACATAAGTGCACTTCTATGATGGCTAGAAGTGCCAAGAATGTTGAACTCATGGGGATAGAAACTGATTTGGAAATTGTTGTTTCAAATGAGTGTGTTCATTTGCATGAGCACAAGAGGTTTCCTTACCTTGATTTTGGCTGATATTGTGTGAATATCTGCTATACTATGTCGATGATTAAATGCGTATATGCAATGCCATTGTGTTTGATAGGTTATTGTCAAGAATCATTCTTGTGGAAGGATCATTGGTTACACATTAATTATGCTTATAAAAGAATTTGACGAATGTATCAATGGCATGTTTGGGATGGCATAATAAGGTCATCTAGTGAGATTCCTTGTTTTGTGAGGAATTTGATGAGTGTATTAACTTCCAACTAGAATCCTTCGTCAAAGTATTGAGCCTAACTGTCACTGAAGGTGGTGCCTTGGTGCTAATAAACCACTTGGAAGACTGGTTGGGATTGTGGGAAATAATGGACAGTGGTATAATAGCCATGAGAATGGAAAAAGGGAAGTCTCCCAACCTTGACTCAATATACATATAAATATGTGATATGTCCAAGATCATGCCAATTGTTCTATGCAATATGAACATCCTGTTTTGTCTGAGATAGTTTTGTTAGGGGCCCTTCTTGCGGAAGAGGGACTGGTTAAACTTGTCCAATGCAGATGAGAAGGGCATGACAGGTTCCTGGTTAATAAAGGATTAAGGGGGCACGGATGGCTCTAGTTGATCTATTATTTTAACATGTGAATACGATTCATTAATTATGACTATGCTATGTCATGAACATGAAATACTGTAGAGTATATCGGAAGAAGATATCAACAAAACTAAGCAGTATAATCTACAACATGTGGAAAAGGCATGAGAGGCAATGTGCCTAGTGTATGTGGACAGAGACAGTGTGGTCTCTGGATTTGACAACACTGTGGTGCACATGTCCTACCGTGTTATGTGTGTTGTCTATGTGTTGTGTTGTACATGTGCATTTGTTGTGTTGTACATATGTATGTGTTGTGTTGTACATGTGCATCTGTTGTGTTGTACATGTGTATATGTTGTGTTGTGCATGTGCATTTGTTGTGTTGTGTCATGTGTACGTGTATGTGTTGTGGTAAACTGTGTATATGTGCATATGTTGTGTAATGTTTTGGGTAGGCAGGTATTGGACTGCCTGGGCCCTGGTGTTGTGAGACGTGGGACATGTAGGTATCGGACTGCCTAGGCTCACGAAGGTGTGGGATACACCTGAATTCCTATCGACAAAAGACTACCCAAATTGGTGGTGACTCCTTGTTGGTAGTGCCCATGTTCGCAAGGTAGCGATTGAGCTTGATTATATCCCATATACCCACCATTGGCTGCTTTCCAGGATGGGAACTGATCCAGTGTGTGGTAGTTGAAGAGAAGAGAATAGAAGGCATCATGTGCGTGGCAGGATGGTAATCCATTGCGTTTGTGTACGTGGAAAAGAGAAGAGAAGGCACTCGGTGCTTGCCAGGATGGCAACCGATCCGGTGTGTGTACGTGGCAAAAAGAAGAGAAGTCATTGGGTGATTGTCGGGATGACAAGCTGTTCGATGTTTGTACATGGTCAAAAAGGAACCAAGGAGCAAATTAAGTAAGTATCAAAGTTTTATTGATTTTTGAGCCTTTAAATTACAAATCAAAATACCTTAAATTACAGATCAAAATACAATATTTTGATTTATGATGGTTTGGATCATGAGTTGACTTGGTTTCACTGTGCTAGGAATTAAAGTAGAATTCCAAGTTCACTATAGGAATAATCTGCTAATAAGGTATGGTTTAAATTACTATAGTTCCTTATTGGTAGTGCCCATGTTCGCAAGGTAGTGATTTGGGCTTGATTATATCCCATATACCCACCAATGGATGCTTGCCGGGATGGGAACCAATCTAGTGTGTGTGGTAGTTGAAGAGAAGAGAATAGAAGGTACAGTGTGCTCGCTAGGATGGCAATCCATCGCGTGTGTGTACGTGGCAAAGAGAAGAGTAGGCACTCGGTGCTTGCTAGGATAGAAACCGATCCGGTGTGTGTACGTGGCAAAGAGTAGAGAAGTCACTAGGTGCTTGTTGGGATGATAAGTCGTCTAATGTTTGTACATGGTCAAAGAAGGAACCAAGGAGCAAATTAAGATAAGTATCATAGTTTTATTGATTTTTGAGCCTTTAAATTACAGATCAAAATACCATATTTTGATTTGTGATGGTTTTGGATCATGAGTTGACTTGGTTTCACAGTGCAAGGAATTAAAGCAGAATTCCAAGTTCACTACAGGAATACACTGCTAATAAGGTATGGTTTAAATTACTATAGTTCCTTATGATGAATCCAATGAAGTCTGTGTTCTCATATTGTAGGAATGAGTATGGGATTACCCGGTTCGAACGAATGAAGTTAACCACAAGGTGGAATGACAACAATATGCTAAAGTCAAAATAGAGCCATTGTGGGACATTGGAACTCAATAATGCCCACTGATTTCCATGAAGCATGCTATGACCTGTGTGATAGTTTGGAGGCAGGGAGATGTCTCATATTGAGCTCCTTCCGATGCGAGGAAGCCTTGCTATGGGATGGATCGCTCGAGGGATTGAGAAGCAGAGAAAGGGATGTCTGAACTTGGAAGGTGACTGATTGCACGAAGAGGGGGGCAACCAGATTGCCTGAGGGACTGAGAAAGAGAAGGGAAGGCCGAAATATATAAATTATGGTATCTTGGTCATGAGCTTGGTTGATTGTGATAAGGAGCACAATGGGAGTGTGCCCAAATACAATGAGCTGAAAGGACAAGCAGCGCAAGGACGTCAAACACTGGACATGTGAGGCAAGCAACATTCTAAGATGAAGAGCATACCGTGATGGTTCGGACCAACGTTGCACAAAGCAGGGAAGAATAGGGGATGTGGAGACGTCATTTCCCAAAAATCTAGGAAGTGAAGCATCTCGGAAGCGTCTACTATATATATATATATATTTATATTTTTTTGCATTTATATTAAAAAAACATCCAAGGTACCAAATTAGTTGTAAAAGACATAAAAACATGCATATTTTTACATAAATCAAGATAGATATGGCATCCATTGTACATCAGTGATTAATTATTCCAACATCAACCATCTAGAATCCTCTTCTCCTGTCTAGCCGTTGCCTCTACTTCAATTCTATAGGGATATTAGTCAACATTGCCTAATTTTGATCAAACAACTTAATCCAAGCCTTATAATATGGTAGAGAAAGCTTAACATGCCTGATCAATGATTTTGACTTGAGTGAAGGGTACATAATTGCTAAGGCCATGACAAAGGAGTTCAACAATCCACAAAATCAACACTGGGGTACATATAGGGCTTGGTGCTCTTGATTAAATGCCAATCACATGCCCTCATACATGATATAATCCAGTGAAACACCACAATCCCATTGATCTTGAAAATTACTAAGTCTATTGAATTTTGAATGGGATATGAAATTCTATTTTCTCCATATGAAGTCCAATGAGGTTGGAACCACTCTCAAACATCCCGAGTCATTTCATGGTAATGTTAAAAATTTAAGTAGAAGGATGGAAATGAAAGATAAAGGAGAATGTGACTTTTACTTTAAGAATTTAACATTACCATTAGGGAGCATCTAGGGAGCCTCAAGGGGCATCTTGGGAGTATTTTGAAAGTGTAGTTTGAAATTCCCAAGGAAAAAAACAAAAAAAGCCCCGCGGAACCATGTGAATCGTCCACCTTCTCTCAAATCCGGTCGCGATCCGCGATGGATACATGCTCAAACCTCCACAAATTCGCACTCGATCTTTTCTGGATCCACAGATCGGGACCCCGCGGATCCAAATTTCTAGGAATCACCAAAAAAAGGCGGAACCGTGGATCTAATTTTCGGATCCGCGGTTCCGCCGAAGGATTGGTGGCGGATCTGTATGGGACACAGTTTTGCCTTGAGATCCTTGGGGGGGGGGGGGGGGGTTCCTGCAACACTGGTAAGATATCCAAAGACATGCTTAAAGCATCCAAAGATTTCCATGGAAAATGGCTGAATTTTGATTATACTTTGATTTACTAGTTGAAGCAAATGCATGAAGTATTGTAAATATTGTGTGGAAATAGTTTGTACATATAAAGCTCCATAAAACAATATGTCTTCTATTTTGTTTTCGGTATTGCATAAGAGCAGAAGAACACCGAGGACAATGTTCCTTCAAGAGGGAGAAGTTTGTGACAACCCCAACCTGAGTTCCTTATGGAAATACAATGTAGATATTTTGCAATATAAATATAATTAAAATGGTTAGAGTGAAAAGGTACATGGATTCCAGAGCTGAGGAGGTTACTTGCTTGGGATGTAAATGTTTTCGTATGAGGAAAATCTAGATTTTTGTTATCAGCCATTAAAGGTTGGTTGGTGTGCCTTTAGAAAAATTGCTCTTTTGAATTAAATTTTGATGCAAGGAAATTACACAGACCCATGTGATTAGAGACAAACTTGCAAGGAAAAAAGGACAAGAATTAATGAAGCTAGGACACTGTGAAACGACATTCACCGATTCAGACTTCATCTATGGGAACACAAATTCAATCAAACATGGGGGGCGCATGGAGGAGGGTTTAGACAGTCATCCATTCAAGATACAGTGCAGGGATAAGAGGAGCATTCACTCGGGGAACATTGACCTTGATAAAAGGGCTAAATTCTTCATGTGTTAAAAAGTTGATTAAAATAGTAGTGCGGCCTTAGAAGTGAGGATGATATTAAATAGTGTTGTTAGTATGGGTCAAAGGTTGAACTCTAATTTTTTCTTTGGCATGATGATGAATTCATATGTAAGATTTTAGCGATTGTTAGTTTGTTCAAACATGGTTGATGATGATATTAAGGATGTGTGACAACTGCAGGATTACATACTTGGCCTTACATGGTAAGATGACAATTGGCATATGTGTTGTTAATTTATTTTGTGCACTGACATCTGAGTGTATGTGGCAACACATAGCAGAACTCGGGGGCAGTGAAAGGAAACATGTATTGTGGCATGGTGCAGTAGGATATGGACCAAGTCCATTGAAAACGAGGAAGAGGGACATCCCTCTAAGGGAAAAGAACCTTTATGATTTTTGAAGTTAATCTCAAAGACTTGGAAGATGAGCTAAAGATCTGTAGAGCATAACTTAGAGAACTCACTAGGAAACAACAAGAATTGGCTAAGAAGAATGATGAGTTGCAAAAACGGTTGCAGGAAATGAAATAGCAAGCTAAACCCTCAAAATGGAGGAATGGTAACAACAGGGGAGGCCTCGTACGGTTGAAAATGAGAATGGGATATTATACTATTGGTGATGCAGGGAAGAGCATTTGGAAAAGGATTGTCCTTGCAAGAAGAAGAAGAAAGAAGGCAATAGTTCCTACGAGGCACAAGGACATGAATCAACGTTATTGCTAGCCTTGTGGAGAAGCCTTGAATTGATTTGGTTTATGAATATGCATTTGTACATGCATACATATGTGCACTTGTGTGATGGCTAGAAGTGCCAGGAATGTTGAACTCATGGGGACATAAACTGATTTGGAAACTATTGTTTCAAATGAGTGTGTTCCTTGCATGAGCACAAGAGGTTTCCTAATGTCTGATATTGTGTGAAAGGACGAGAGATGAAAGGACAAGGAGCGTAAGGATGCCAAGCGTTGGACATGGGAGGCAAGCAAAACTCCAAGAGGATGAACATACTAGGATGGTCTAGACATGCTTAAAGTATCTAAAGATTGCTATGGAAAATGGCTTAATTTTGATTATACTTTCATTTGCTAGTTTAGGCAAATGTATGAAGCATTATAAACACTGTGTAGAGTTGTACATATAAAGCACCATGAAACAATTTGAGTTCTATTTTGTTTTCATTATTGCATAAGATCAAAGAACACCGAGGACGATGTTGCATCAAGGGGGAGGGGTTTGTGACAACCCCAACCCGAGTTCCTTATGAAAATGCGATGTAGATATTTTGCAATATAAATATAATAAAAATGAGCTGAGACAAAAGGGACACAAATTCTAGAGTTGAGGAGGTCACTTGCTTGGGATGTAAAGGTTTCCTTATGAGGAAAATCTGGATTGTTGTCGACAACCATTAAAGGTTGGCTGGCGTTCCTTTAGAAAATTGGTCTTCTAAATTAAATTGGATTGCAAGGAAGTACATTGGCCGGTGTGGTCAGAGGGAGACTTACAAGGCAAAAAAGGCAAGAATTAATGAAGCTAGGAGACTATGCAACAACATTCACCCATTCATACTTTCATCTATGGGAACACAAATTCAGTCAAACATGGGGGGGGGGCAAGGAGGAGGATTCATACATTCATCCATTTTGGACACAGAGCATGGAAAATAGAAGAGCATTCATTCTGGGAACATTGATTCCTTCAGGTAGGATTCGATATCCATTTGAGCGTTACTCAACATAGAGAAAAGATGAAGAGGAGTGAAGGAGAATGGTTTTAAGGTTCCTTGGTGGCTGTGGGTTGAGATAGCGATCTCTGGAACCCAGACAACTTGGGAAGAGACCATCCCAAGGGACAACACCTATGGAAGCCGCTCCTTAATTTTGCCTAGCTTATCTCCTTCTTTTGCAGTGGATTCTGGACTCCTTGGAATGGGGGTGAATCCTTTGTGCTCTTTTGTGGGAAAGGTGGTGAACCTCTAGATTCCTTGTGCCAAGGAATGATGTAGTAGTTATCTGGTGGGATTGAGGAAGGAAATCATCTGGTGTACTTGTTTTAGCTGGCAGTTGGTGTTTAATCCCAAGCAAGAGCCCTCAATCTCTGGAATCTGGCTCGGGGGTGACAACTGCAAGTGAGTCTTGGCTGCAACTGTCTACGGTTGGGTGGAGAGTCAAAGTCCCAAACTTATTTGCGTAAACATTTCAAGATAGGTGTTTTCTGTATTCACAATGCCAATAATCGTGTGCTTACATTTCTGGAATTGAAATGGTGTCTATATGTGCTATGAATGAGCATTGCATTATTAGGTTGAAATGGTGTTCATAATGAAATGAGTGTGTGTGCATTTCTAACCTTAGCATGTGTTGTAGATCAAGGCTTATGATTACATTAGGTTCATATGACTCTAAATTGTATAATGTGCAATGTCCTATTTAATAAACATGATCACGTTATACTTTTGGTTGAAATGGTGTGTGTATAAACCCAAGAATATATCTCTAATATGACAGAATGAATAATACACATAGTAAATCCTTAAAGGCATTATGGTTTGTAAAGATCGAGACTAAACCATGACAGTAATCGCATAAGATGCTCATGTGTTAATGAGTAATGGTTACATTGAAGATGCCTGTTTGACAGGGTATGTATACATATACTGGCTACAAGTTATTTTGTAATTTACATGGCATTGTGTTGATGTTGAGGATGATATCCTCTCTTAACTATGTTACCTTGTAACCTTTTCCAAAAGCCTCCTTGCCTGCTGTGATTAGTGGCTTCACTTCCATGAGGATGTGGTTGCTTGTGGCTATAATGCTTTAGCTGGTAGCATTTTGTCTAGGAGGGATTGTTGCACGTCCCTTCCAATAGCCAAACACCTCTGAGCCCTTTGGCAAGTGCAACCGTGCATTTTCAGCAACCATGAAAGTCTTCGACAAGTGCCACCGCGTTGCCGGTCAAGGCATTACAAACCTTGGCCTGCTGATTCTCGAGGAGTGTTGATCTCCTTAAGCCCTTTTCATACTTTGCAACTCCCAGGGAATTGGGAAAAGAAACTCTATTGTAAGCTGAGGAGGATAGCACCATGAATGCTTAGGGAGCCGTGGTGGCCATGGTGGAATGCTGGCCCAAATCTAGCCGGTTGTAGAACCACCGCAACCAAGTCATGGATGAATCCATGCTCAAAGGGCTAAGTTATGCATAGAGCATGTGCGGCGAGGTCACGCAGGCCTTAGTTTATAATTTATTTGGGTGATATTAGGCAATCGATCTAACAAAATACCTAGAGGTGACAGCCATAGATTGGTTGTCGAGATTTTGCACTATCGCGATTGGGCGATAGAAGGATGATGTGGCCCAAAGACCTCATCGCGGAAGTTCCAAGTTAGCAGAATGGAGGCTTGGCAATGATGATGGGCACTGGGCCAACTGGGCTTACAACTCGGAGCTAGAGTGTAGTCCCATTAGTTGGGAGTGGAGCCCACACGACAATTCATCCTTGAAGTTGAAAAATATATATGTCTCACATGTTAAAATGGGGAAATCTGCAGGGGAGTGCGGTGTGACGTGGGCTAGGACAAAGTTGCATCCACGTCGCCCTGACTGCAATAGGATTGGTGTGGGGTTGGTTGTATCCTCTTGCATAAATGAGTAATGGTTACATCGAAGACGATGTTTGACAGGGTCTATATACATATACTGGCTACGAGTTGTTTTGTAATTTACATGGCATCATGTTGATGCTGAGGATCATACCCTCTCTTAAATTGTTACCCTGTAACCTTTTCCGAACACCTCTTAGCCT
>APFE030783411.1:70692-95357 GCA_000404065.3 Pinus taeda
GGGGGGGGGCGGGGGGGGTGTTAGACACCTAATCCTTCGATATTGGGTGAAATTATGTAAATAGAAAACTTAGTATAGGAAAAGACCCTAGAACGTGAAGGGTCACCATTTTGATTGTTATATTGATTTTTAGCTTAATGGAATTTATCAATTTGTGAGTCACCATCCTAGATAGACAACTTGGATGAGGAGGATCTCAATAAGAGGCCAAAGTGGTGTCATAACACCATTAGAGATGCTTGGGTGAGTGAAGTGATTGAGGGATGATAATTGAAAGGTAAGAGCAAATAGAAACCAAACATAATTAACTGTGCTCCTATGGCCAATGTTCAAGGAGTTTATGAGTCATAGGTGTTTGAGGAAGCAATAGTGAAAACTGGATGGGAGAAGGCCATGACAACTAAAAATGAGTTTAATGAAAAATCAAACTTTAGAGCTTCTAGGTCTTCCACTAGAAAAACAACCTATTGGATGCAAATGGGTATACAAGGTCAAGTACAAAGGGGATGGCACACTCGACAACAACAAGGCACAATTGGTTGTGAAAGGGTTCTGTCAACAAAAGGCATTGGCTGTGAGGATACCTTTGTTCATGCAACGAAGATGAACACCATCTAATTTGTTCTGGCCATGACAACGTAGCTTTGGTAGAAGGTCCATCAATTGGACATGAAGGGTGCCTTCCTTAGTGGAAATTTGGAGGAAGAAGTCTACATGTATCTATCATATGGTTTTCAGGGTGTAAGGGGAGGGAGCATCTTGCTTGTAGACTAAAGAAAGCTCTATATGGGTTGAAGTAGGCACCTAGGGCGGGTTGAAGGAGGCACCTAGGGCATGGTGCATTAAAATTTAATAGGTATTTGGTGAAAATAGGGTTTCAACAGAACCCTTTGTATTCCAATTTATATATCAAAACAATTGATAATGATATCATTGTATTATTCATATATGTAAATGACATCTTATTATAGGTAGTAAGTCAAGTGCTATTGAACATATCAAATCTAATACGAATAAAGCTATTGACATGACTAATCTAGGTCTCATAAATTATTGTCTAGGTGTAGAGTTTTGGCAAAGAATTAGCAACATTTTGGTCTCACAAACAAAATATGCGAAGAGTTTTCTTAGCAGGTTCAAAATGATAGATTGCAAAATCTTGTCTAGACTTGTAGAGAAAGGGTTGAAACTTCCAACCAAGACTGATTTTAAGGTATATTTAATGAGTTAGGCTATAGGTAGCTTGTGGGGAGCTTGATATACCTTATAGTGACTAGACTTGATTTGCGCTATGGTGTGAGCTTCATTTCCAAATTCATGGTAGCACGAAAAGTAGAACATTGGACTGCAACAAAAAGATTGTTAAGATTTGACTTTGGGATTGTGTATAAAGCAAAAACCCTAGGTTGTGTGGGTACACATTTAAATTGAGTAGGTTTTGTGGATGACAAAAAAATAAACCTTTAGATATATATTTAGCCTTAGCACTGGTGTAGTCACATGGACTAACAAGAGCTAGCTAGCATGCAATAGGTCTTTCATCTCTTTCATGGATGAAAACATAATATTAAGTAGTGAAAGGACCATGTGAGGAAGTTTGGCTTAGGAGGATGCTTTTAGACATGAAGACGTAGCAAATAGGGCCAACATCCCTATTGTATGACAATGAAGGGGTACTAAAATTAGTTAAGAATCCAATTTTCCACAAGTGTATTGAACATGTTTTCATCAAATAACTTGTAGAGGATGGATCTATTGAGTTGCAGTATTGTCCCCTCCAAATATTTTTACCAAATCTTTGGGTCTTAAAAAATATGTAAAATTTTGAGATAAGCTTGTTGTGGTTAGATCGACCATTAAGGGAGGGTGCTAGACTAATAGTAGATTAATAACAATCCCCCTTAGACTTTTAAGGAGCTTTCATGTTAAACAAAACTAAATGATCGAAGTTATTTTTTAGACATGTTGGCCCAATAGGCCTTGATGAATTGGTGTGTATTTACTGGTATTCAATTGGAATTGGGATATGTGCATGGGTGAATTGAAGTGCATATGCCTTTTGTAGGTAAACCTTGGGACAACATGAAATGATTTAGTGACATTTAGGATAGATGTTTGGCCTTGCCTAAATTTTGGCTAAGGCATGATTGACTCAACTTGATGATGCATGGTGCGTGGATGGATGATGGACCAGATGGATCAATTTTGGTTATTTCCTTAGGTGAATCTTGACAGCGATTTTTGCACACTAGCCCAATGTATTGGACAAGGCACATTGTGTCATATTGGGGTGCCTTAATTCACAAAATGACTGGGATGCTATGTGTAGGGTGTTGTTGGATTGCATGGAGTTTTGGTTGTAGAGATAGACTTTTGGATGTCTTCATATTCTGACTTACTTGGAATTTTCTTCAAGTTGTTGAGTTGGAGCAAGTCAAGGTATGCCTTAAAGGAATTTGTCTATTTGAAAATGTCGGAGGATGACCCAATTGGCTAGAGAGGAATCAAGTTAGCCATGTTTTGAGAAAAATGCGAGAATCAACCTATCTAGAGGAAAACAAATGAATAGCTATCTTTGGTATAAAAAAATTGCTGGAGAGTTCATTTGGAATATAGTTGGAGGTGGAGAACATGTTTTGTGCATATGTTGGATAATTTGAGGGTGTGACATTTGTTCATGTAATGAATGAAGTGGTTGAATCTAAGATGGTGTTTTAGATGCAATAGTTCCAAACAACTAACTTAGAAGATGAATTGGATTGTTTAGTGTTACTTCAAGGCTTGTTGAAGTAGATTGTTTCGGGGAAGATAGTTGGCTATGGGTAAGATGGTTGTAGCGAACCATTTTGTGGAAGGCAATTGGCTATGTGTAACATTCCTTAGCCACCCATCTAGGGTGATGCCACCCACATGGATATTATTACCATAAAAACATAACATGTATAACATAACCAAAATAGCATAATAACTAACATGCATGAGAGTGATAAACCATAAGCAATATAAAACAGGTTTGACACTTGTTTAATAAAATTCACCGACTGGCTGCAGACCCCAAACATTCCTTCTTGCCTTAGGTCGTGCTGCTCACAATCTCTCGACAGTGGGCCACTGCTGAGCTGGGGCTATGACTCTACAAGTACCAAGGCTTACCCAAAGCCTGGCATAGTACATAACCAATACTGAACATAAGTAGGACCAAGGTACCAAATCCCAACAACCTCTAACCAATAATCTCACATCCCCATCATCCCACACAACCCAGGGTAGTGCACCCGTTTCGTTGCACTTGCGTTCCATTGGGTTGTACCACTACCCTTCCAGGCTTCTAACTTGAGTCGGTTAGGGATGTCTCAGAGCCTTGTGGCTTCCATGAGTTCCAACTACTCTCATGGATCTCAGGCCCTCACACAGGGGCACCTGTCCCTACACTTCTCCCTCTAGGGATCTAACCTTCCCGAAGGCAACTCACGGAGAAGTGCACTCATACTTGGACCCACCCAGGATCCTCAGGGTATGTTAGCTAGACACTCTGGCTCTCCTCAAACAATATATAGTGTGGTTTCAAAATCCTTGAGATTGATGGAGATACTCTGACTTGTGCTGCATTTTGTTCTCTGGCAGCATTAACAGTAAAGCCCATATACAATCCCATTTTACTAACAGAATTTAGAGAAGAAGCTCACGATTTGAGAGCTGAATGTTTTTATGAGCCCAAAACCATACCTGTCAGGCAGTGAGATCATAGCTTTTGAAAGCTTCACTTTCTTTTCAAATAATGTCCTTGAAATGGATGTTGGCTTTATTTCTATGCTAGGATTTAGGAATAACATGTTCTGAAAGATGTAGTTTTGAAAAATATCCAAATCAACCCCTGAAGCTGTAACTTTGCATTTCCTATCAAATGATTGATCCAAACTGAACATGGTCACAGCCCGCTTTGTGCTCAGAACATGGTTAAGGACACCATCTAAAACTGCAACACACTTGGGCGCTAAAAGGATGCTTATCACCACTATATTGACCTGTTGCTTTCCACTAAGATTGATCAACGGGTTATCTTTATTAAGATCAAGGCTCGTCATATTAAATAACAAACCTTTAGATTTACTGAATTTTGTCTCTTGACGTGGAAACCAATGGTCACACATTATTGAATTTATGTATAAATTATTAAATCTGTGGCCCTTTCCAGCTTCAAGTGTTTTACGTAGTGTTTAATGCCCCACATACCCACGTGTTAACTGATATAAAAATTGATAATGCAAATTATTTCGAAACACAACAGGACTACTCTACACTTTTCATTTTTCTTTCCAGCTGATAAGAAAATAAGTAGACAAACACACATAATTTAACACAATTTTTACAGTGATTTTGGTCAACAGTGACCCTGGAAAAACCCCACAATGGGGAAATCCAGTACTAACGAGAGGACTATATTAGTTTATCTCAGAGGAAATAATTACAGAGCTTTTAACACATCAAGGTACTTATCTCCCTTGAATATCAAGCCTGCTTCCCTGAAGTTTGTGACACAGCTTCAGCTCTAGATCTGAAATTTGCCTCACTGTTCCAAATTTTTGACAAAACCACTGTCAATTTTCTACTCAGAATTCGACCTCAGATCCGAAGATACCCTCTTCTACAGTGTGCCTCAAATCTGGTGCAGAAAACCCTCTATATAAACCTTGACCTGCATGCAAGAATCTCTGATCACTCTCCTGAAATTTCGGGCCAGCAGACGGTGTATTTATCAGAAAGTTGAGCTAGAAACAACTCTGTGTTCTCCAAGGATTTTCGCTGAGAATCTTTCTCAACACTCCACAAAATAACCAGTGCAAAACACCTAGGAATTTTGGCATGTCAGCACGGCTCAAACTCATAGACTTGCGTGCCAGGAACCTCTGGAGAAAACTCGGATTAATGGTGACTTTTGTTGTACGTTTTTCTCCTATGCAACCTTGCTATCCCAACATACTCGTCTCCCTTTTTTTTTGCTCTTCTCATCACTTCTCCAAATGCACATGAAAAATAGAATAGCCGAAACCTTTTTTCTCCCTTTTAGCTTCATTAAGTTAAGAAACCCTAACCCTTTTTGATCAAGTGTTGAGATTAGATCTCAGCCCTATAGATCAATGGTGGAGATCATTCCCTCACTTGGCCCCCTTTTCATGTGGCCCCCCTCATTAATGCCTCATAGTCATTTTATCACTTTATATTTTGTACCATGTACTTTTTCTCCACAAAAAGTTAATTTTAAAACACAAAGTAACTTTAATATTTAAAAGTACATAGTACATAAAGTACTTTGTAAAGTGACTTTATCATGACTTTAATATAACTCATAAACTCACATGCTAAAAAGGTGTTTTAAAGTGTCTTCCTGGGCAAAAAGGCAAATGCATTAGGAAACACCTCCTTGGTAACTTTTTCTTCAACACATTTCAATGTCATTAAGGTATCCAAAACTTTGAGGAGTTGGATAATTTTCAGTCTAAACCCCTGATTGCAGGTCTGGGCTAGGGAATGCAGGATATCCCCTTGTTGCCATTCTCAGCCCAAGACTGAGCTTGACTAATTGAGAAGCTCCCTTAGGCATGTCTTGTCATTAATAATTGAAAAATTGTTTTCAATATGCTTATGAAAATTCACAGTCATGAATGTATCTCAGTCAAGCATAATATTCTGTTCATCATCATTAGGCTCATTCTAAGTGCGTCGGTTTGAGATATTTATTGGCTGCAATCTTGAGCTATAGACTAAATCTTTGGTGTCCTCCAAATCTTCAAGGGGTTCTATTTGTGCTTTGGGCAGGCCACAGGACCTTAACCTTTTTAAAACCCACACTAATTTTAATATTATCAAGAGATTGTTGTATGTATTTTGCTTCATACTCTTAACTTGGTATTTTATTGGAACTACAATCATGGAGGAAAAAATACGATAGATGGGTTCAAGATACTTATTGGCTACAATCTTGAGCTATAGACTAAATCTTCGGTTCCCTCCACATCTTCAAAGGGTTCTATTTCTACTTTGTGCAGTACCTGAAGTTTTTAAAAACCCATACTAATTTTAATATCATCAAGAGACTGTTGTATACATTTTGCATCATCCTCTTCACTTAATATTTTATTCAAATATGCAATTATAGAAGATAGTTCAGTATTGTCAAGCATATCAACACATACTTGAGTTTTTTGTAACTAAATAAGTTGTTGGTAATCCACTGTGCTCACTGCATATTTCTCAAGATCAAAACTTTGCTCACTGTCATCCATCTCATTATTTATCCAGGGATAGTTAGTATTGTAGCTACCATTCTGAATCAGGAACTGATTCACCGGTGCCTTTTGCATCTTCTAAATACTGCTATAATTGTGCTTGTGATGGGCCTTCTTGCTTTGCAATTTTTGAAGATGGGATTATTTTTAAACCCTTCAATACAATGATCATGCTCTAAATACCAATGTTGTTAAAAGCGCGAGCGGGATTAAATCGGCGCGGGGAACGAATCGGAAAAAATCGGAAAAATCGGGAAAAAAGCGGAAAAAATCAGGAAAAAATCGTTTGGTACAAAAATATTCATTTTTTTTTCATTTTTTTTCAAATTTTCATTATAAACCGCGCTGCCCGCCAGCCTGAGCTTTTTTCCCAAAAAAGCGTGCTTTTTTTCTCAAAAAAGTGGCAAAAAAAATTTAGCCCGCTTTTTTCTTATAAAAAGCGCGATTAAATCGGGCTAGCGAAAAACTCGCGATTTAATTGCGCTTTTAACAACACTGCTAAATACTGATATCCATACTATCATATTGATACACTTATAATCATTTTATGTGGGTGGTGTTCTAGAGAGCATCGTCTGCACCCACTGCCTTCCTGATTCATGGCACTAAACGAAGCTTCATTGGCAACCTTCATTGGGAAATTACTTAGCGGTGACTATGACCTTGGTAGTTGTCTTTGGGGTGAGGGATTTTGTAGCACTATTACATTCAATTTTTAGAAAACATTTTTGTCTAGAAACCTTCATCTAGATCCATTGTTAGATTATCTTAAAACCAGCTATCCAAGCTAACACATCAGATCTAGTTACTTGCTAGAATTATTAACTCATGAATGCAGCAAAAAACAAGAAAAGCAATCACATTATCACACCCAATGCACAATTATTTCTGCTCTTCTAGATCAGTTCACCATTCAAAATATCTTCTGAACTTACAAGAGCCCCTTATAGGAAAAATGGCTCTGTACAATTTTACGAAATCTGTATTGATGGTTGTACGACCTACTCCGCTGGGTTGTATGACTGCTTTTCTCATTGCCGCTGTTTGATTGCCTTCTCCTTGCTGAACTACTGTTGAAACTTCTCGCCAACGGCTGAAAATAAGATATTTGATTTTCTTCTTCACTCACGTGACATGCGAAATGCTTTGTGTCTTTGTCCTTTGCCCTCTCTTTCTCTTACAACTTTAACATGAGCCAAAATCTTGATCTTCAACGGTTAAGATCTAACCATGGGATCAATGGTTGTTTTTTAATTAAATCATTAAGTGACCCACTTTAGTCACATTAATAAAAAGCATTCACTTAATTAATTAATAAAGTGAAATTTTGTAAAAAACATAGGTTGTATTTAATGATGATTTCAATAAGTAGCCACCCTCAAGGAAATACTTGTTTGTGCTACAAACACTGACACTCTTTAGCGAGGAAGGTATTCTCCACCACTCCAAAGTTGTCTCAAAACTAGACAAACTTGCCCTTGACAAGGGCTTGGTGAACATTTCTGCCAATTGTTCCTTGTTAGAAATATTTTGGAGCTTGACTAATCCCTTCAATGCCCTGTCTTTGATGAAGTGGTATTCGATCTCAATGTGTTTTTACCTTTCGTGAAACACTGGATTCTTTGAGAGTTTGATATAACTCTGGTTATTGTAGTGGATCATTGTTGGCTCAAGCTTCTTACCAAACAATCACGTGAATATCTTGCAAAGCCAAATGGATTCATAACTAGCTAGATTGGCCGCCTTGTACTCTGCCTTACTTGAACTTAGTGCTATTGAGTTATGCTTCTTGTTGAACTAGGAAATTATGTGTTAAAATTGGCAACTAGGGCCAAATTCCACTTTAAAACAACTCATATGATGGAGATGATTATTGCATTGGTTTCCTCTTTTCGAGAGGTTCAATTTTGATATAAATATCATCTCATTTTGACAAGAAGAAATGGAATTTTGAATTTATTCTCTCTCATGCACAAATTGTCAAGGTTGGCCTTAGTCAAATATAGGCTCAAAAGCCCAATAGATGTGTCTCCTCACTCTCAATGAAGTGTATAAATAGGAGTGACCTCTCTCCTCATTTGGATATCACTCATCTCCTCACATATCTCTCTTTCTCCTCTCTTGATTGGTTTTTACAGCTTGTAGGCAATTTCTTTCTACTTCGCACGTGTGGCAAGAGGCTGAAATTCTGGGATTGTTTACTGGCCGAATTTTAGGAAAACATACAAGTGTTGACCATGGCTCTTTTGACTAGCATTGAATTCGTTTTTTGTGGGCATAATTTCGATCTTTGGAGGCTGCATTTATTGGGATAGGAATTGAGGTGATTGGGACAATTTGACCAGGGTTGACTTCAGATTTGACCGCAAAAATTACAACAGTGTTTTCTCTCTCCTTTGATTGGGTTGACCAAACTCTTTTGGGCTGACTTTGACTCTCTCGAAAGGCCGAATTAATCTGCTGTTGACTGAGGTACTTGGAGGACATTTTGGTGCTGATTTGACCTGCATTGAATTTCTGGTTAGGGCTGCAGTTGGCAGTTCATTTTGATAGGAATGTTTTGGGCAAGTTAATTTGATATTTTACTCTCCCTCTGCTGAACTATTGAATAATAATAAGAAGATTTGATTAAAGGGTTTTCCCGACATTGGGGTTTTTCCGTGGCGTCTGCGAAATCTTGTGTCCTCTTGTCTTGGCTTGTCTTCTGCACCTCTTTTTATGTTCTATTTGCATTTACTGTCAATGTGGTTAAGTTAATGTGATTGCTACTGGAAATAATTGGAAATTGTCATTGTGCTGATAAGGAGCATTGAAGATAGAAGATGCCATTATTATCTAAAATTAAAATGGCGACTAACCCCAAATTGAAGCAGTACCTAGAGGTTCTCTTTTGATCTGTATCCTTTCCTGTCCTATTTGAATCCGAGTACTGCAAACTCACACCATCTCCGCCAAGGTATTGTAATTCATATGCTACTGTGCATGTAAATATCTAAGCATGTGCTTTGTTGAAACGTAGTTAACCTCCCTCATTCCACCATGAATTGAGTCAAGGTGTTAATAGTAAAACTAATGTTTGGTCAAGTGTTGACTAGTTACATCAATGATCCAATCAACTTTCCTATATTGTTTGGAGTTTGTCAACTCTGAAACTAAAGAATCATTTTTCTTGAAATTGGTCACCATCGGAGTGCCCATTAGTCTTCTGTCCTTCGTCTTGAATCTCTTCAGGATCTCTAGAGTGTACTTCCCATGTGCGAGAAAGATCTCGCTCAGTTGCTACCAAACCTTAATGCTAGAAAGTAATTCATCGAACTGATATGCTTCATTTCAAATTCTAACTCTAGGTTTTAGAATGAGATCTTCCACATACAACACCAAAATGAGGGGCTCATATCCAACCAACAAGAAGTATAGCTTGGGATTTGCCTCGCTCTTGGTGAAGCCTATGCCTTGCTAAGTACTGTCAATCCTAGCATATCGGGCTTTGGTCTCCTATTTGAGTCAATATAGGGCTTTCTTAAGCACGCATACATGTGTCTCATTGTCATGGACTGTTAAATTGTAGCAAGAAAAGGCTTCATTTGACTTGTGCCTTAGTCAAATGGAGAAATTCGAATTTCCACATCGGCAAGATGACTTGAGTTTCATTTAACAGCAGTGACATGGCATTGTCACTTAGTTAAGTCAGTCAATTCAAGTTTGTGGGCAAGAGTAGAGGTGTGCATGGGTTGATTTCTAAGATGTAGCAATCTATTAGAGTGATTGTTAGTTAAACTCAATTATCTGAGCTCTAGTCATAAATAGAGTTTGTAGGAGTTCAATTGAGTAGTTGTAATAGTTGTTAACTGACTGATATCCTAGTTAACTAGTCAATTTATTGAAAGTAGCCCCATTCATGCATAGAATTCGAATTGTCTAGCTGACTAGAGGAAAAAGGAATCAATGTAATCATTATTGTATACTATATACTAGTGAGTGTACAATGCTTGCATGTAGTAGGTGAGACTATTCTCTTGGGACTTGCGTAAGCAAATAGGGTCTTCTCCTATTCTTTAGGAGTTAATTTCCTCAGGAATTGCACAAGGAAATAGTAGGACCAGGAGGGCCAAGAATTGGCTAAGTATTTTGCAGAGCAGTCTCAGGAGGAGGAGATAGTATTGTAGTGCAGATTGTGCTTCAAGATTGAAGTTGTCATTGTAATAGATTAATTTTTCTCATGTGATATAATACAGATAGAGGAGGGGTTTTCCCTAGTTGGGTTCCCTAGTAAAAACAGTGTTCATTGTGAGTTATTGATTGCATGTGTTTCTATTGTATGTTTTCCCTTCCGCAGATTGAGTAGAAGAAATTTGTGTCTATTGTTTTCAATTCGAATTCAATAGCCGCTACAAATTTCGAGTTATTTCTACACAGTATTAGAGCCTTGAAAACTACATAGAAACCAACTTCCTAATCTTCTCTTAGAGAAATTTCGAATAGCAGATTTGTGGTGCAGGAATTTTCTTTAGTGCAGGAACAATGCCTTCCAATGGATTGAAACTTGGGTATGCGTTGGAGGGAAGTTCAAATTTCATTGTCTGGAAGGACAAAATGGAAGTTGTGCTGGATGACAATGGATTATTGGAATACACAAAAACTGATTTTGCAAAACCATCAACATCCAATGCACAACAACTGACTCAGTGGAAGAAAGATACAACTAAAGCTAGGAGGATTATCTTGGAGTGAGTCAGAGACCATGTGGTTTCGAGTTTGCAGGGCAAGCAAATTGCTTATGCAATTTGGAAGACCCTTACAGACCTATTCGAAAGTAGCAATGATGCCAAGAAATTGACATTGAAAGATAAGCTCATGAACATTCGAATGTAAAAAAATGAAACCATTGTTCAGTACCTATCCAGATTCACTCAGGTCAAAGATGAACTTGGAGGAGTAGGAGAGACTATGCCACCATTTGAGCTTGTGAGCTTAGCACTCCTTGGTCTTCCGATGTCCTGACATAGCTATCAGGATCTAGTTAATGGAAGAGACAAGCTCCCAAAATGGGAGAGACATTGGTTTGACTTGGTGCAGGAGGATATTAGAAGAAACACTAGAGACGGAGTCTTAGCCAAATTTGATGAGGAAGAACGTTGTGCTCTAGTTGGCAAAGGAAAGAATGCCAAAGGAAAGAGGGCCCAAGGCGAGGCAGAATCCAGCCAAAACCATGGCAAGAAGAAAGACCTCAGTGGAATTAAATGGTTTCACTACCATGAGTATTGACAATATGCAACCAAGTGTCCACATAAGAAATCTAACAAGGAACCTGCAACAACAACAGGAGGAGATGCTTTCACATCACAATTCGAATTGGATTTCACCGTCAGTGCGGGAATGGAAGGCACATTAAGAGAGAGTGAGTGGTGTTGAAAAATGTAACTAGGTTCGGTCTTCATAATGACATGTGAAAATATGATTTTATGTAATTGATGAAAAGAAGAAAAATAAAATTATTATTAATGCTTGTCTCATGGGTTTCATGAGCAAGGAATTTTATTTTTAGTGATGGCTCCCATTGTGAGCCTTTAGGATTTGTCTTCTAGTCATACAAGTCAATTTGAGTCTATGTCATGTATAAAGGGCCCTTCTTGGACATATTATATTTGCATATGTTTCAATGGAAATGTCAAGTAGCCCTCTATGACCAAGCACAAGTAGTAGCCTCAAGTCGACTTCAAAGTGGAATTAATTATCTTCTCCAATAGACATGTCGACTCACCCTCTTCAAGTCCAACTAATTTGAGGAGGAAACCACTATAAATAGGAAACTCGATCTCAATTCAAATTACTGAAAAATTCAGAGAAGTGCAAGTCTACAGTTAGAAGTGTGAAAGGGTAAAAGGAAAAGCCTCCCAATCAGCAAGTAACAAGAAGGAAGACTGAATTTCTTAAGGAACTTTTTGGGTCTGTTTTAAGAGTTGAAAACTCTGTATGTTCAAAGGAATCCGTTGCAACAAGGTCGAGGAGAATTATGTTGCAGTAGTGGAAGCCAAGGAGAAGGACAGAGAATTCTATTGCAGCTGTGGAAGTCGAGGAGAAGTACAAAGAACTCTATTGCAGCAGTGGATGTCAAGGAAAAGTGCAGCCCTCCTAGAGAGCCGAAGTGGAAGAAGGGGTAGTAAAGAAGGTCCTGAATTAGGGTCAAGGTTTACAGACATAATTCAAGAAGGCCGAAGGTTTGAAGCAAGAAGGAAGCCAAGGTTGAAGAAGAAGCTGAGAAGGAGGAAGGAACAGAAGGTTGACTATTGTTGACTATTGTTGACTAAGGATCCTGTGTCTTGGTCTTGGAGTGGCAAATAGGTCAAGGGTCTTGGTCTTGGTATTTGTTAATTGGAATCTTTATAAGAAGATTTTTTTGGGTTTTCCTCTCGAGAGTGACAGGTTTTGGCGCTGGATGATAGCGTATATTTTGTGTCTCTTGTCTCTTTATGGTTTATGCATTGGTAGCTATTTCATGAAGAAGAACAATAATAACGTAAGTAAAATAAGATCCTAATCTATAAAAGTAAAAAACACTCACAAGCAGTTACTAATAGAAGAGAAATCATCTAATTGCTATGCCCAGATTTCTCAACATGGTATCAGAGCTAAGGTGACAAAGTCAAGGAAGGGCATCTTATAAAGGGACACTCAAGGATCAAATCTCGAGAAGGACATCAAAACAATTTGAAGGATATCGAAGTGGAGTCAAGATATACAAGAAAGCATCAAAACGCTATATTCTTCCCATTGAAGACATCATCAAGAGGTCATCATTGATCCTCATCAACAAGACTTCACCATCAAAAGGGATCTCCCTCTCTGTGAGATCAAGGATCATTATTGAGGAAAATTATCTTCAATAAATAGAAGTTTTCTATCCTCTATATCATCATCAACATCAAGAAAGAAACAAAAAGAAGGAGCATCCTATCAAGTAAGTATTTTTATGTCCACATTTGAATCTGTCAAAATGTATTTTTGCAAGGAAAGCAACAAATTGGTTGGGGCTTCAAACTATCTTGCATGGAAGACAAGGACAGATCTGAACCTCATTGAAAATGAGGTTATGGATCAGGTCAAAGGATCTATCACTAAACCAAGAAAGGAAAATGCTCAAGCTCTTGCAAAGTATATGAAAGGGGAAGTCAAGACCCAAAGGATTGTCATAGAATCCATCAATGATCCCCTCATCCCATATGTATCCAAACTCGAAACTTCAAAAGAAATCTATGACAAACTGGTAGAGTTGTATTCTGTTAGCATTGCTGGAGAAGTCATTTCAATAAGGCAAGAAATCTACAAATTGAGGATGTCAAGGGAAGATGGAATAGCCTCATGCTTTATGAGGATATCTGAGATAGTCTTCCTCACATAAATTCTTTTCAAGTTCCTAAGTCTTCTGTTGTAAGATATGGCTATCATGATTCGCTAAGTAAAATAATGGGATGCATCAAGGCATCATGGAAGCATTGAAATCAAGAGCTCAAGACATCATAGAGAATCATGAAAGATGGTTAGAATCTATGGAAGTCAAGGATATAGCTCTTGGGAATCTCATTGAAAACATAAGTGTTAAGGTCATCTAGTACAAGGTTTGTCATACATCTATCAAAAGGAAACATCTTCTGATGGGGATACTTTAGATCCTCAAGATTCTCTGATGGAATCTACATTGAAAGGTTCACCGATCATGAGGGGAAGCAAGTGTTTCATCAATAATTCCAAACTTGTGGAATTCATGGATGATGGTATGATGACATAAAAGGAGAAGAAAATCAAGGGATTGAAGCTCTTTCAATCAAGGAAGTTGTTGTAGGAAGTCTGGATGACCCAAAGGAAAAAGAGGTATGTATGCTTACAGTCTATATTGAAGAGTCATGTCATATGGTTGCAGTGAACATGGATCAATTCTCTATCGTGAGAGCATTATCAAAGGAAGGATCTCCTCCTTCTAAGGAATGTAGAAATGCATGGGTCACACATTCATTAAAATCAACATAATATGTCGTCATATGTAATATGAGGTGGTTGACTATAATTGACGAATTCTGATTGGAAGTTCCTGGGAATGAAATGCGTGAAGAAAGGAAGAGATCATAGAATATACAACCATGTTAAAGGCAATCAACATCCGAAAGACCAAGAAGATTTGACTAAGATATCTGCATGGAAGATATGAAGACTCTGATGGAGTCTGAAAAGAAAGAGACCCTTAACAATATATATCTTTGGGAGATGTGTCGATATGTATGTAGGATGCTGACGCAAACTAGAAAATGTCATGATGAAAGACCATCACAAAGGTAATGTTGATTTTAATGTTCATTCCTTTATTTTTTGAACAAATATCTGGATGGGTTTATGCAAGGTTGCCGAGGGAAGATCTATGGATGTCTTCCACAACTGATGCACATGTAGTAGGATGAGAGATCCTCAAGGAAACATAGCATGAAGAAAGCAACATGGCATGAAGGAAGGCCATATATGGATTGTTGGATCACTTTCTGATGATGACATGGCTGACCCATGTATGAAAGTGATGGATGGTCGATGCCTTATGAAGAAGAAGCCAAGGTTGAAGAAGAAGCCGAGAAGGAGGAAGGAGCAAAAGTTTGATTGTCGTTGAATAAGGATCTTGTGTCTTAGTCTTGGAGTGGAAAATAGGTCATGGGTCTTGGTCTTGGTATATGTCAATTAGAATCTCTATAAGAAGAAGATTTTGTTTGGGTTTTCCTCTCAAGAGTGAGAGGTTTTGGCTCTGGATGATAGCCTATCTTTTGTGTCTCTTGTCTCTTTATGGTTTATGCATTGGTAGCTGTTTGATGAAGAAGAACACTAATAACCTAAGTAAAAGAAGATCCTAATCTAAAGAAGTAAAAAGCACTCACAAGCAGTTACTAATAGAAGAGAAATCACTTAATTGCTATGCCCCAGATTTCTCAACAAGTGTTTCCTAGACTCTGGTGCTTCATATCATATGACAAGAAATAAGGAGTTCTTCAGCAACCTAGAGTAGAAAGACCTACAATTACACATAGAGCTTGGAGATGATGAGAGATATAGTACCAAAGGGATTGACACTACCTTTAATAGAACAAAGGATATGATGTTTTATAGCTGTACTTGAGAACAGAGGATATGATGTGGTGTTCCATAGGGGGAAATCTTATCTAAAGCATGTTGCTACTAGAAAAGTAAAACAAATTGGTGTTCGAGTTAAAAATCTGTACAAGCTAGAGGTAGATTTCGCGTTACATGCAGCTACACCTCTAGGAGTGAGGTGGGGCGATGTAGAGCCTTAGTCCCATATTTGCAAATATTTGGGCAAGGTCCATAGGAGAGCAACAACAATTGTAGTATACTATTCTCATGGATCATTACCCTTGCTACAAGGGCCTACAATATTCAGTAACAGAAGGATCAATGTCAGTCAATGCAGTCAGATATTGAGCGACATAGAAAAGGCTAGAAGCAGACAAAGACTCTTAAGACAATTGCAACTCAAAGACATAGTTGATTCAATATTCTGGATGCTTCTCAGTTGCAGTTGTTGCAGTAGCAACAACAATAGTAAGAGGGAGTGTTATTTGTGTTACAATGCATTCCTCAAGAGGAGAAGGATCGGAGAAATGGAGAAATTCAAATTTCCACATCAGTGGGATGACTTGAGTTGCAATTAGCAGGAGCGACATGGCATTGTCACTTAGTTAAGTCAGTCAATTCGAGTTTGTTGGCAAGAAGTAGTGTTGTGCATGGGTTGATTGTTTAGATTTAGCAATCTAGTGGAGTTATTGTTAGTTAAACTCAGTTATCTGAGTTCTATTCATAAATAGAGTCAGTAGGAGTTTAGTTGAGATGCTATCATTGTTGTTAACTCACTGATATCTCAGTTAACTAGTCAATTTACGAAAAATAGCCCCAGTCATGCATGGAATTCGAATTGCCTAGTTCAGTGGAGGAAAAAGACATCAATGTAATCATTATTGTATACTAGTGAGTGTACAGTGTTTTCATGTAGCAGGTGAGACTATTCTCTTGGGAATTGCGCAACCAAATAGGGGCTTCTCCTATTCTTTAGGAACTAATTTCCTCAGGAATTGTGCAAGGAAATAGAGTAGGAGGCCAAGAATTGGCTAAGTATTTTGCAAAGCAGTCTCAGAAGGAGGAGATCAATATTGCAGTGCAGATTGTTCTTCAGGATTGAATCTATCATTATAATAGATCAATTTTTCTCATCTAATAGAGGAGGGGTTTTTCCCAGTTGGGTTCCCTAGTAAAAACTATGTTCATTTTGATTGATTGCATGTGTTTTTATTGCATGTTTTCCCTTCCACAGATTAAGTAGAAGAAATTTGTGTTTATTGTTTTCCGTTCAAATTCATTAGTAGTTGCAAATTTGGAGTTATTTCTACATGGACCTCAAACCCTTGTGGCTGCTCAATGTAGATTTCTTCACATCGATCTGGTGGATGTTTGATCCCATCTCAAAAGTTGTCAAAAGAACTACTCGAATAGAGGAGTATCTAACTATGGGAGCAAAAGTCTCATCGTAGTCTACTCCCTCTTTTTAAGAGAATCCACGAGCAACAAATCTAGCTTTGTATTTTTCCACATCGCCATCTACTGCATACTTTAAGTCACAATTGACTTCCCATTTTGTCTTGATACAATCTCCCAGACATCATTCTTTATTTTGGAGTTGTGCTCCTCCACCATGTCATCTCTCTACACTTGTTGGTTGGATGCTTCCTTGAAGCTAGAAGGCTCTAAGTTTATGATGTTGGTAGTCAAAGCCATGTACATCAAAAACTTCTGCAAAGGTCTTCTCACCTCGAAATTGGTCTTGCGAGGGTTGACATTCTCTCAATCATCTTGTAAGGTCCGCTTTTCCCACCTGAGCCTCTTGACCGATGTTGAAGAAGTTGACTGCTCCTCCTACATTGAAGGTAGGGTATCTCTGCTACTGGAAGTCTCTGCTCTCAGCTTCTCTTTTGGTTCCTCCTCTTGAGGCCCCTCTGCAATTGTTGGTAGGTCTTGATATTTCTTAGATGCCAAGTTCTCCTCAAACTCGACATGTCAACTCAACACTGTCTTCTCGTGATATGTCAAGAAGACTCTATAAGCCTTGGAATTCTTGTTGTATCCCGCGGGGATGTTCCTCTCACTAGAGGGCTACAACTTTGCCCTCTTTTCCATAGGTATGTGGATGTAGACTAGATGTAGAGCCCTGTGATGGAGATGGCTCGTCCTCCTTGCGAAAACTCGTAGATGCTATCATTGGTGTGCACTAGTGGATGAGCAGGCTGACCTTGAAGTCTATATAAGTTTCTCTCTCAGATTCTAACCCTTATTGCAGCCTCTGGAATCTGGATTGGCTCCCTTTAGGAAAATGAACACTTGCCCCCTCCGAAAGTTGATTTCAAAACCTTTGTACTCCATGATTGAGATGGACAAAAGGTTCTTTAGGTCAAGTAGATAGAGTACCTCCTGCGCATGAAAGGACCCTCCTGACTCAAGCTGGAACTAAAGTATCCCTTGCCCCCTCACTGCATACTTGGCATCATTGCCAAGCTCAATATGTCTCTGAGTCGTTCTATGCAAATCTACTAAATATTTGTCTAGCCTTTGAGGCAGTAGGCACCACTATCCAAGTACCAGGGGCTTCTAGCAATGTCGCTGGTAGAAAGGTAAGACATGCGTGAAAAAGTCACTCTCGAACATGGAAGCAAGTTCGCTCAACCGTTTCTCTATTGTTGTTGCAACTTTCTGTGACTTCCCTTTGCCTTTCTTCATATGTGGACACTAAGAAGCAAAATGGCCATTCTTATAACAAATATAGCATTTGTTCTTGGTCATATTTCTCTTTTGCTTGGAATGTTGTTCCTCTCCCTCATTATTGTTAGAAAATTGGAAAGGCAAAAAGCTTTTCTCTTGTTGATAAGTAGTAATTACTTGTGATATCTTTGAGTTCTTATCATCTTTCTTATGTTCTTTTATCTTAGTTTCATCAAGCAATTACCAAAAGAAAAACATGAAGATAAAGTACACCAGGTGTAGGCACTCTGCCAGGGCTAAAACCCCTCTATAGGGGAAAACCCCGTTAAAGTCTCTTCCATCAGTAGATTCAAAATGAGATAGACCAAAAACTAAGACCAATATACCTTCCTCCTCCACCAAGTCAACCTTCCAATTAAATTCAAAAATCTTTAGCAGTGTCTTCTTGTCCAAAAACTTTAGCCCAACAACAACCTAGAGATTTAGCCCCCCAACAACACAAAATTTTGGCCCAACTTCAATACTACAATTTCGGCCCAGCATCAATACTACAATTTCGATCCTCCAGCAGCCTTGCAGCTTCACATGTGCGAGAGAGGGAGAATTTCGACTTCTTGTGCTTGATAGAGACATCCTTCTCCTTCGCTAGCCCTTTCCTCTTCTTCCTTGAATTTCACATTTTTTTCTGGCCCCAGTAGTTGCATATCGAACTTGATGAGTGAGTTCGAGTTGTTGTCTTTATATAGGAGTTTCTGCCCCTCAGTTAGGCTAACTTGTCCTTCTTTGAGACCGAGTTGGTGGACGAAGCTTAGGAGACCTAATTTCACATAAAATAAATTTCTTTTTTGACAAAAAGGGTCTTTTACAATGTGACATGGACAAGGCCATTTGACATAAACCCTAGAAGCCTGCAATGCATGCTTTGACCTATGAATAATTGACCCAAGCATGAAATCCATGCTTTAATAAGTCAATTTTATTTATAATAAAATTTCTATTTCTTTCTTTTGACAAATTTAATACATCATGAATGAAATACAATTATGAAGACTGACATTGGTTACATTCTTCAACAATTGTCACCCTTTTTGATGAGAAGTTTCCCTTTAGTCTTCTTCATCTCACTGACCAGGACCAAGTTTTCATTTGTTGCTCCTCTTCGCTTGTTGTTCGTGGACTCTTTACGAGTATCCTCTTGGATGTATTCATCAGAAAGTCCACTTGGGAAGATACTTTTGGGCACAAATACCCATGATGAATGGTTCCCGAGCCTTGGTGAACCCATTCAGAGCAACATTCACTAGCTCTGTATTTAGCACATCCTCCAATAATTGCAAGCTGGTCATGGATTTGTGTGATTCACATAAGGCAATTGGTCACATTGTTGGAGGGGTTCATTTTGCATTTTGAGCTTAGTTTTGAGAATCATTTTTTGACTCATGTTGTCACTTTGAAAAAATTATACTACAAAATGAAATGTCCTTATATTTTATTTTTTTGCAACATGTAGAATTAGATGATCCTTAATAGCGTAAAGGATCACCCTCTTTTCCTTTATGTCTTTATCCCATGCTGCCTGCATTATAGGGTCTACTATTGTTGGTGTTTGCATGCTCCCTAAGGTCTATGTTGGAGCAGGAGGGCTGGACACAACTTCCCACAAGTATTTCTCCTTCAAGATCATTGAGATTCTTTGCTTCCATGGCAAGAAATTCGAAACCGCATCAAGTCGATCCTCAACTTTCACGTTGGTTACAAAAATGGCTGTCATGAGCTCTGTCTCTCAAGCTTGTTGAAGTATCTTGGAAATTAATAGACCTACTTTTCTCTCAGAACAAAACCTCTAACACCATGTTAAATTATCCTAAAACCAACTATCTAAGAAAATAGATCAGATCTAGTTGGAATTATTAACTCTTGCATTTAGCGGAAAACGAGAAACGCAATCACACACGAGGCACAATTATTTTTGCTCTTCTAGATTAGTGCATCATTGAAAACAAGAAAAGCAATCACATTATGCACAATTATTTCTACTCTTCTAGACCAGTTCATCATTCAAAATATCTTTAGAACTTTTACAAGAGCTCCCTTACAAGGAAAATGGCTCTGAGAAATTAACTAACAAATAATAAACTTGGAAAAATTTCAGTTTGCACAGAAATCAAGGCGTATCTACACGAAATGCATGGTCTTCGTTGCAATTTGTTTGGCCTACTCTTCAATCCCTACGTCCTCCTTTGCTAGGTTGTACGACTGAAATTCTCCTTGCTACTGATTGGATGTCTTCTTTTTGTTGAACCACTGCCAAAACTCCTTTGTAATGGCTGAAAATCAGATCTCCGATTTTTTTCTTCACTCATGTGACTTGTGAAATGAATGCTCTTTGTGTCTCTTTGTCGTTTGCCTCCTCTTTCTTTTATAATTATTCTCTTATGACTTTGACATAAGCCAAAAACCTAATCTTCAATGGTTAAGATCTAATTTTGAAGTCAACGAGTCTTTTTTAATTAAATCATTAAGTGACCTACTTTAGTCACTTTATTAATTAAAAGTCGCTTTAATTAAGAAATGTTCACTTTGTTAATTGATAAAGTGAAGATTTAGAAAAAGCATAGGATACATTTAATGAAATTTGCATAAGTAGATACTCTCTTGGAAATACTTGTATGAGCTACATCTATTTTCATTGCCTAGGAGCTTTGGGGAGGAAGAGGTTTGGGAAGGCAAAGCCACCTCTGGGTTGACCTAGGTCACAAATGGTCACATCTATGGTGATCCATGATTTGAGAGCGAAAATATATGTTGGGATAAACGTTGACATGTGTGAAAGACGACTATGTTAGATAATGGTTACAATTTTAGTTTTAATATCCCACTATTATTGATTAGTGAATGTCCACATTGCCCATTTTCAATGTTTTAGGTTCATTTAATAATCATCTTGACTTGACATTTTAAGCTTTGTCTCTCTTTATCTTAATGCAATGATTTTGATGATATGTCGGTATTTGTTGTAGCATGTCTTTTTTTGGATGCTAGAGGCCATCCTTTTTGGTTTAGAGATGGATTACACTCAATATTATTTTGGTTATATGCACCCTTATATAATTGAGAACTTTTTCATATTTGTGCATAAATGGTTTGGATTCATATGGATGCACATGAATATATACATTTTTCTTTAAATTTTGAATATTTTATATATTCTTTGGCCAACTGGATTTTTGGTTTGGTTTTTTTATTGGTTCTGGCCCAATTTGGACTGGTTGTGGGGTCTACTTGTTTGGTAAACTGTCTAGTTTTGCTAACATTGCCTCATATTGAGGTATAGGGTGGGAAAATCACTAAGGCTAATGCTAGATAACTTCCATTAGAGGGGATTCTATAGGTCAACCCAGAGGTGGCTTTGCCTTCCCAAACCTCTTCATCAAAAGGCATGAGAAATCGACCTACACTAGGCAAGGTAGGTGGGCAATTTTTGCAATTGAAAAATCAATAATTCGTGGGCCTCAAACACGATTTCATTCAATTTTATGCATATGGGTTGAGTATTGAGTCGTTGAACTAAAATAGGAAGAAATCATTGGTTAGAGTGATGATGGGTGCAAAGCCCCCACACGAATCTAGTGTTGAATCAACAATATAGCAAGCACCCTTCCATTGAAGTAATTCAAAATGATGGAGCCCACTCTTATATGAATTACATTCTTAGAACAAAATTTTGAGGAGCCTTGATTCTCCATTATCTAGATTGACAAAATGGTGATGTATTTTTAAGTGGAGGACATATTAGCTCGAGAAGTTTATGTTTAAACAAAACAATGAGAAGAGCTAATAACTTTTCTCTCTCTAATTATGGTCTCAATGATCACCCAATTCACGATAATCTTTATCTTCATTATGCAAGAATATCAATAATGAGCGTAGTAATTAATATTTTATTTTTCTAATTTATGAATATAGTAAATTTACTTGTATTTATTCGGTTTATGAATTTCGTCTTTGTGATTTCTACGTTAAATTTATATTTTTGAAATTCTTTTCACTAAAAAGTGTTGCCCAATATATCATTCTCATTGTGAGAGATAATTTCGTATATTTGTAACATTAATTTGCTTGTCTTGCCATGCCAATTGGTGATTGTGGAAGGAATTGACAACAAACTTCAAATGGTCTCATGTGAGTAGATGATTGAACTACCCTATTGTATTCACGTTGAATGTAAGCTTTCATCCCATGTTTTGGGATGCTTGTGATTATATCCCCTCAATAAATGAACAGGTATTTTGTATCCATTTACTTGGGTATGGAATGAGTGGATTTGAATCCATACCTTCTCAAGGAATTTTTCAGTTGTCTTTTGGCCTTTGATGCTCTTCTTACAATGAGTAAGAGCAAACACTTGCTGAATCTATCCATTGCCACTATAAAATAGTCATTTTGACTCTTTGTCCTTGGCAAATCTCCCGAGAAATCCATGGAAATGTGTTTTGTGTTCTAGAAGGAAGGTGTAACGTTGTATACAATCCCAATAGAGAGGTCGTTGGTTTGCTTATATTGCAAAGTGTGGCTGCACTAACATACCTTGAAGCATCTTGATCTATGCTCATGTCCTTTCAACAATTTTCCTTTGATGCTTCCTCGTTTGGATGTCAACACCATTAAAATAATTTTTTACTTGCAGTTACCAACCTTCTGGCTCGATTGGCACCTAATGACACAACCGGACATTCAAATTCATCAATATACTTAAGTAATAGCAAATATGAACATGTATTTCTTTGTCACTTGCATATTGGTGTCTTTGATTTTGCGAATCCAATGGATATGTTTGAGAATGGGCATGAGACTCCAAGCTAAGTTGTTGCACCAATTATTTGGAAATCAAATTATCTTAGAAATAGGATCAACGAGTGGACACCTTATTTGTGATTTGAATCTTTGGTAGGAAAAGTCTCTCTTTCCTCTTCAATTTTTTCTTTCCCTTCTTTTTCCATCTGTAAGGCTGATTTTTTGTTCACCATTGGGCAGATTTCTCTTGCTCATTGCTAGATGATTTGTGTTGCTCTTTGAAGACTGATTTGCTTTTCCTTGTGGATAGATCCATTTGCTGCACATACATGACTGATTTTTTTATACTTGCAACCATTTTTTTGCATATTAAGCTTTGATTTTGGGGCTGGGCATGCCAATTTTACACCTCTAAATTGCATTCAATTTCTTCACCTTCAACTTGAGCAGTCATTCCTGGCTTCACATCTTTGTTTTTATTTTCTCCTTTCTGAGTTCGTTGATGATGTAGTGCTTGTAATGATGTTTTGGGTCTCTACATGCATGAGATGTTGCAAATGCATTTTCTTGCCTTCTAATTTTTTTTTTAATTGTATTTTTTTGTTCAAAATTGCTTCATATGTTTTGCTTATTTGTCATCTCCATATACTTTTTCATAGAAGCATCATCTAAATTCCTTGGAGAAGGATTATGACTGATGGCACAACATCACATTTGTTTTCATCAGTATACCTGGAAATAATAGAAAATCTGAACTCACATTTCTTTGTCACTTGCATATTGGTGTCTTTGATCAACCAATCCAAGGTGTGTGCTCAAGGATAGGCATGAGTCTCCAAGCCAAGTTGTTGCACCAATGATTTGGAAATCATTTTTTTCTCAAAATTGTGATCAACAAGAGTCTAGGCCTTCAGTAAGAAGAGTTGATGATTCAAGCCTTTGGTAAGAAGAGTCTTTGTCTTTCCTCTTCAATTCTTTTTTCTGTTTCCCTTACTTTTTGAATTTATCAATTGGTGATTGTAGATTTATCTTGGTCATTACTAGCTGATTTATTTTTCTTTTTCAACATTGTTTTTTTTTGGCTTGTTCATAGTTTTTCTTGCTCATACTGACTGTTTTTTCATATATGGGGTTGGTTTTAGGCCCACTCTAAATTGCTTAAAATTTCTTCTTTGTTTTTATTTTTTAGATGGGTACAAGGATGGAACTTCCAACATGTCATCTTTTTATATCCATCAATGCTAAAACGCTCACAATGATGTTTTGAGTCTCTACATGCTTGAGAAGCGTGCACATGTTTTTTCTTGCCTTTCAAAAATATGTGATTGTAATTTGTTTTTGAAATTGCTTATCTTGATCCAATGGCACCCCCCCCAATTCTATATAGCTTGTTTTCTTGGAAGCATCATAAAACAGAATTATGACTAATGGCACATCACATTTGATTTTATTGATATACTCAGAAATAGCAGCAAATCTGAACGTATATTTTATTTATTGATAAACATATCTGAAGATAGGCATGAGTCTCCAAGCCAAGTTGTTGCACCAATATTTGGAAATTAGATATTTCTAATAAATGGGATCAATAAGAGTTGATAACCTCTGATCTTAATCTTCAGTAGGAAGACTTTTCCTTGTTCTTTTTGCACCTGTAAGGCTGATTTTTGTTCACTGGGAGATTTCTCTTGCTCTTTGCTAGCAAATTTCTATTTCTTTTTCAAGATTGATTTGATTTTGCTTGTGATTAAGTCCTTTTCACATACTTGCCTGATTTTATTTATC